>DWEB01000062.1:0-11670 GCA_018245775.1 Pyrrhopyge zenodorus | reverse complement strand
CTTTGACATTGAGTGAACAAATTATGGAGAGCAAACTGTCAAGATATTTAAGATTAATGGCTTCACAAAATTTATCAGGTTTTAGAATTTTACGTGGGAAAAATATAATAATATTTACTTTTCACTTAAACCATATTTTTTTGGATTTACGCTGACCCACCTATTTTTATTGTATAATTATACAAAAATATTTTATATCCAGTATATCTTACTATTTCGTTAGCCATAATAAAAATATTTAACAGTAATAAATAAAACAGTACTGAATGATTTCGAAAGAAACACGCTTAGTAAGTTTTATTTATGTATTATAAAGATACAACTTAATATGACTTAACTTAACTTGACTTAACTTAACTTGAATATGAATTATATTCTCTTGGCTAAATATGTTGTCATTGTGAATCTGCCTTTGCCTCTTGATATCAATATATATTGCCGGGTGTAGAGCACGTAATACACACATTAGTGTAATTACTTGATGGCGTTTACTCAATGTTCAATTAGTCGGCTATTATCCAACATAATTAGGGGATATTAAACTCAAATCCGATTCCAATAAATTAATTAGATTTATATCACAATTATTTATTGATTGTTAAGTGAAGGGATTCAACTGTATAAAATAAAATTGGTCGTAAACCAAATAATGAATTTTGCATATTTATGGAACCTACTAAATAAAAATCTTCCAACGTATAAGTATAGCTAAATGTCTGACTGAAACTCAAATAGGATTTCAACGTTTTATTTCTTTTGTTAATCTCTGTTAATAATATGATTGGTTTATTGAGTTTACTTGTAATATTGTTACAGAGAGAAAACTTGAAATGATACTTATATTATTATGAAGAAAGAAAGCGTGACACACCGTTTAAACATTCTTTAAAGCAGTGTAATAGTAATAACAATCGGATATACGTATGATAGTAAGTATTAAGAGCAGAGAAAATAAAACTATACCTAACGTTAAAACGAAACGGCTTTCGTTCCAACCGTTTTCCACTAGCTCCACTGACGACACTATATACGTATAAAACATGCAACATTTTTCACTTTATTCACAGACGTGATACATGTAGCTGTCAGAAATACAATTGTACAAATGGTAGTCCAGCAAAAATATATGGTTCCATCGAATAGCGGGAGTTATTGTGTGGGATGGAAAAACATGATTTGTAACACACACTCGATTTGATTCAAGTCTGAACAATCGGTGATCAACATTTTTTGAATAAATTCGCGTTCAACTCGAGCTTTTGAAATGGCAAAATGGCATTCTTATTCAATTGTCTTCCCTGAAGTATTGAATTCTACCGATTATTCAGCGAGCCCTATTTTGCATCGAAATGGTACGATTATGCTACCGAGAACTGCGAGCTGCGTGCGGTCTATCGGATGTCCTCTTATCCGAACAATTTAAATGTTTTGAGGCAGCTCTTCCAATTTATCAATGTTTTCTATATATAAATAATTTATTCAGGTGACAGTATCACAGTATGTTTTAGAATTATTTTATTGAATAACGAAGTAAACCACGTGTAAGTAAGAAAGACGCAAAAGTTCTGCTACGTTAATGTTTGTCGAACGATGTCTGACTAATGCTTTGCGTATTTATGTACAAGCAGTAGGTACAGGTAAAGAGAACAATTTATTATAAAATAATACTAAAAATACATACATATATTATTGAATAAGATATTTGGCACTACGTGCTCTCTGTCTACCCCGTAAGAGACCTGGGGAGAGGATGTGTATGCATGTATGTATATACATTTTCGCCATATTTATAATTTTCAAATACAAATACATGAAATAGGCAAGTGAGTTGTAGTTGAGAATAAGAAATTTCGATTCAAACACTGCTTTAACCCAAGATGGAACACGGAAATGGCGAACGCGATAACAATTGGGTTCCAGAAGTTTCGAATTGTTTCAGCAGAATCCTTTGTTCTCAACAAGAAACTTGCTACATTGCAATGGTTATGTCGTTTGCGTATACAAGAACTTTCCTATTATCTAAATATATTTTTCTTAATTACTTTTATATGTACAAATCTCTTAATTTGCACTGGAAGAAAAAACTGTACGTAAAAAAAATTAAAACAACGTATTCTTATATTTATATTGAATTTACTGATGTTTATATTGAAGAAACAACTCTTACACAAAAACCTGATAAAAATAAAAAACCAGAGACAATAGTAAACTTTTTTTGTACATTTACGTTAACAATAAAAGCGTTTGTATGAATACTTAACCCGGGATTGCTTTTCTAACCGCTACTTTTTAGTGCTGCACGAAGGAATTTCTCCAATGCTAAGGTAACAAATAATGTTTAGATAATGGTAACACGCTATTTAATTTTTGTAATTTATACATTTAAAATTTCTTTTCTCAAATTTTGTAACTGCACTATAAATTGAAACATTCTATACCGAAAGGCAGTCACCGTTTCAACAGGATAACCGGAGATTAAGTTGAGGGCAAACTTTTAGTTCCGCAGAATGGTTAGCTAGGGAGTTTGGCTGACTTAGCGCCCGATACGGGGCTAAGTTATCTAAGTTAGCTTTCGCTAACTTGCGGCAACTTAGACGTACAGTATTGTCATGTGAGTCTGCTTGGAGCTGATATTAGTTAAGCCGTATATTAAACTAAAAACGGTTACGTATTATAACAATTGTGATAGACTGATATAAATACATAGAAGATTTTTTTACATTTTCATATTTTCACGTTGTGCCAAAGCGGATGCCTGGGATGGAGGGTTAGATGGAGCGTATAAAATTCTTGTTTCAAGTTGCAGCTTTGTTACCTCTGACTTTTGTGTCTTTTGCATAGAACACGCTGGTACGTGAACTGTGTCTGAGCGGGAATAATACATTAGAGAGAAATACTCGTATGTCGATTGCTTTGAAAGGTTGAAACTCCCCTCGGAGACGCAATTGTGTAGATATTAACTGCGCATATATTTACTGTGTTATGAAGCATTTAGTAATTGACATTCTTAGACATTTATATATATGATGACATGTAGGTACATACAGGCAGTTAGTTCTGATTTGTCTCCCGGAGTTGTAGTGAATCTGCGACTTAACATACTTAGGTATTGTGGATATATTCATTTTCAGGTGTTGTAGAAATTTCTATCATCTGCAGTAATCATTTAACACAATGTAAGCCGCATGCTTTTTAGGGCGCACGCAGCTAAAACATTTGATCATGGAATCAATGTTGCCCGAAGCGACATCATATATGTACTCGTATATGGTGGCTATTCCCAAACAACATAATTGATTTGAACCCAGACCCTCTCGATCGGCAGTCGCGCTTGCAACCAACATGACCAACGAGGCAGTCAATTATTAACTCTGTATATAGAATTATAGATAAGATAAGTTTATTAGTAAAACACTTCGTCATTGCTATCACTGTAGCAATCGTATCCATATATTGACGAAGGTATATTTCGGAAGTTATATTAGAACGTGTCAAGTTAGAGAATTACTGAAGCGATACATTAATGTCACCGACGTCTGCCAGTTGCTGATATTAACCGAACTTAAAGCGGTTTGTTACCTAACAATAACATTGGCGGGATAGCTATTATAATAGTCGACCTGAAATATTGTTATTGCTAAAATTAACTCTGTAATGCTACTTCGGGTATTGTTTTAGATTTATCGACAATAGTTTAGTAAGTGTTGTTCTAATATACATTTGATAATGTTTTATGATACGCAAGTAGGTAATAAGATCGAAACGATAAAGCGGCAATCAATAGAATAGCGTCATAAATTCGAACATAAATTTAGTACTTTATTAAGATCCTTACATTAGTACAAGTTTTACACACATATTTATACAAATAAATTTAGTAATTTAATAGTAAGTTTAGTAATTTACTAGTAATAGTAAGTTCGTAATGTGACATTTTTAACTTTCTGAGTCAACATTTAACATGCAAAGAAATTTTATATTTGAGTTGCAAAAGGTTTCTAGGCAAACGTCCCATATTAAAGCTATCTAGTGGTCTGAAATCTTTACCATAAATCACGGAAATTGGTTTACTCGCAAACTTTATACATATTCCTTCGTCACTCGACAAAGTAGTTCACGGCACTAATATAAAAGTGTTCTATTCATACTTTTTTCGAAGTTTCCGTGTAAGTTACTTTCACAACTTGTCGCATACATCTTATTTGGTGTGTCCGTGTTGACGGAGCCAAAAATAGAAGCCCTAAACTTTTTAATAGGTGTAGAGCGCTTTGAGGAAGGCGAAGCGACGGCGCCTCCGCCGTCGGCTCAGACGACTTTTATGACTTTCAGCACAAATTGCTTGTGCTCTTCATTTAAATACGATGCCGAACATTCGACATGTATTTTTATCACTTCGTTCCATTTACAGAGTGGCTCTACACCAAATGGGTAAACTGCAGACGAATCTTGTCCCGCGTTGTTGAGACTATTCTGTTCGTGCGCATTTAGGTACTTGCGGTTAAAAGAGTATTGTTGCGCTTTTGACGGTATCTTTTAAATACTAGCTTTTGAAATTACAGCGATAATTAGAATAGGATTCAACGTGTTTAACTAGATTCTTAGATGATTCGATGCTAAGTTTTTACTCGCAAAGATTTGACCCTGAATTGAAAATAAAGCTTATTGAGGCACACGTAATCCTACCATTGAACTTATGATGAAGCTGACTTGATGGATTGCTTCATAATTAATTAGTGACTTTTAAAGCTTAACCGTCGCTACTAAGTACAATTATTCTCCCTGATCAATGTGTGCACTAAAGTATAGTGAGGTCTCTACATTTATAATAATATACTTACCTAACACTAAACGACATAAACGTAACATCACGCCTGTAATCCCCGAAGAGGTAGACAGAGAAGAGTAGTACTACACTCCCACGTTTTACCAGTATGACGTTTGACTAACCGACATCTATTCTGTTCATAATTTTCGTTACATTATCCATAATAAAAACCTTTGTTCTAATCGTTGCTCGTCGAACTGTAAACATGGAACAAGTTCCGATGATTCGTAAAGTTTTTTTATTACATTTCTATTTAGCATAGCGACACGCAGTTCCCGCGAAACGGGAAGACGGCACACGGAGTAGCCATAAACGTCCCGCGCGATCCCGGCCTACTGTTTAAAAGGATTCTTATGTAAAATTTACATCGCGCAGTAAAATTATAGCCCTGGATACTCTTTTTCATTTTTAGGATAATGTTAAGCGTTGGGGCTCTACATGCCTTAGATATATTTATGGGTCCTTTTGATACTTTTATACGGTCTTTTTTATTTCTAATTGCTTTTTAATTTTTATTTGTCTCGCCAATGCCATTAAATACTTCGTGTCACTTTTTATAGCCATTAATTGTGCTTCGCAGAGCATAAGTGTACTGACTTTTATTAGCACTTAACATTATTAGCATACTGCAATAGAAAGTGCACATGTTATTTTTAATATCGACCAGATAGAGACTAATACTAATTATTTGTTTATATAGCATATAGTGATTAAATTGCGGCTTATTTTAGTACATAAAATCATTACAATAATCGTCAACAGTTTTAACATCCTTCGTCTTTATAAATGAAGAACATCAAGGCTACATACCGCCACTCTGACCAAATGTAAGTTGAAATGTTGGCAGATTTTATATACTTGAAGCTGTGCAGACTTCTTCATCATCTGCTATATCAAGCGATCTTCATACTTAGAAACACACATAACTTTCATTAGTCAGGGATCAGTTTGATTAGAGCCAGAATCGAACATCAGGACGTTCGAGAGGAAAGTTTTATGTAAAATGTTATACTGTGACTAAATTACTACATTTATACATGCATACGTACATACATATCTTTACGCCATGTTCCTGACGGAGTAAACAGAGGTCACAACAAAATATGAAAATCATTTAATACAAATTATGAAGTGTATAATGTTTTTGCAAATATTTCATTTAAGAGCATTTTATTACGAGTCACTAGTTACGCTGAGTGTCGACTAGAAAGCGGCTACAGGTTTTTTAAAATGTCTAACACAGTCGTAGTTGCGTTTTCATACCCAAAACTGTGTGCAAACACTATGAACTAAATACTTTTGTGTCACGCGTAGGTCGTCGTGAACTTGTGCAACCAACCTGTTTGCTATAAGTAGATATATTAGACATAATGCTCATCGAGCCAGGCTTCCGAGTGGTTCCGTATAAAAAAAGTAGCATAAGCTCTAAGCATGTTTCTGTTGTAAATAATTGATTTTTTTTTCGTCTTTCCTCCCTTCATCATTCCGCTATTGAACACTGATCTCCCTTTCGAAATGAGACTATAAAAATACATAATTATGAATACCTAAATGTTACGTACAAGTGTATAAGTATTCATATATTTATCTCCTGTTTTTTCCAAATTCCAACACGTAGTTAATAACAAAAGTTGGCCCATAAAAATGCTGAGCAAAACATGTTCTCAATCATTATAATCAATACCAACATGAGGGGAGTGGTGTTAATGGAGACATCCTCGCCATAAGTAGTTTTTAATATTTTCGGGAAGTGTACAAAAATAGACGAGTATTACTAGGGTGAGTTTTTGCTGGTACTCGTCACTTTTTGAGTTATTATTTTAAGCCAGCAAATCTAATTTTAAGCTTAATTATTTAAGTAACAAATCAAGATGAGATGATTAAAAAACAGCAATTATGCTAAGCACTGTAAGACATGCGGTTTATAAATTATTTATAGCTGGGACAGCGTGGCAGAACGCATCAAGTCTCCTGTAATTGTGGCAGTCCAAGCCCATTAGCAAACGTATTTTTCTTAGAGACCGGCCTACGTTCCTAATCCTTTTGAGAGTCCGATTTTTAACTATAAAATTGAGTCATAACAGCTTATGCATCATGTTTATGAGCAAAAGATAAAGTTAACTTCGTGTACACTTTAAAATGCTTCTTTTATAGAAATTTTTCTTTAAAACAAGATTACAAGAAGGAAGTACGTTTTATTACTGTACTTTTAGCAACATATTTTAAAGTAAAGTTAAGCGTACACGTAGTCTTAGTTATAACAAGGAACTTCGAGCCGTAAATTTCAATAGCATGCAAAACCCACAAATTCGGTGCTAACCGGTTTAAACCGGTTAAAGTTAGGCCACGTTGGCGCTGTTCTTGTATGCGAGGCACAATAGAAGTCTGACATGCCAGTATATTTGCATATTGATTTTGTATGTGAAATATGGAATGGGTTTCTTGTTTTAGAATTTCACACGTTGCAACTTTCTCTTTTCTCGCCATGTTTATTATTTACGTAGGTATAAATATCTTTGTGTCACTAGTTATTGGATAATAAAAGAATTGGTAACTGTGACTTTCAAGTAAGTATCTAGGAAGTGGCTTCCAAAACATTTTTTAACTGATATAGAATACAACACCTATATAATATGTACAAATTTTTGGTACAATATTTTCAAATGCACACCAAGACACTAGAAGTCAAAATGGTTGTAGAATTTTGAAGACATAGACGGACATACGGTGTTAGAACGTAGACACTCACACTTGGCTAGGCTACCAGTGCAAGAGCGCTCAGTGGGTTATTCAGTTTTACTAAAGGGTAAGAACAGAAGTGAAACTATTCGACAAAGAACCAAGTTAGCGACATAGCTCAAAGGATTAGCGCGTTGGAGTCGCAATAGATTAGTCATATCTGCCGAAGAACTGACAACCGGTGGAGTAAGCGAAGTATGAACGTAGTGTAGGGTGCCCTGCGGCTCAGTAAGATGACAATGTCCAAAAGGCTAAAGACAGAAACCATCAGGGGAGGCTAATATCCAGCAGTGGACTGAGCTGGGTTGGTGATATACGACAGCCATTTTAATTTCTACTATATAAAGATTGTATTTTTAATGCCCTTGTATCTGTTCACAATATCCTGTTCACAATATGACAATCTAAGATAAGTCTAAAGCTGAAACTAAATATAACAAATCGCAATGACTATTTTCAAAGCGAATTCAGTAATAATTTACGCTCACTCGATATTTCCAGACTGGTTGCTGTCACATAAAGAATATTTGGTTTGCTACCAGCAAGGTAATAAAGAATTATTTAATACCTCGCTCGTTTTACTTACCGCATTCGATAAGTATCCAGTTCAGCAAATCGTTCCAATGGGTATTATTTACATAGATATCTGATGATGTAATAAAATCTCCTTCAGATAGCCCAATCTTAAATCGAATTGCAATCCGAACTACCCACTTCACTGGTTTATATCGTAACATTGCATATAGATTATCACAAAAAGTTGAATTTCGAATGATTTTAAATGGACAGTTATGAAGTTATAAATTATGATAAAGGCTCTTGTACATACGACGGAATATTAAAAACCGTATTGTAATAACACCATAAATAATTGGATTGTAGCGCATTTAGGTCACTTTAAATATTTACATATTCTACATGTTACGGTATGTAACAGTGAATGTTATTATTAAATTTATAAACCAACTAACTTGACTACAAAGTTTTTTCGGGATGTCGAATCAGTTTCGCAACTATTCCAGATTGCGCTTCATGAGGTCTCGCTGATCGCAGTGAGGTCGCGGCGGATACAGTCTCCGCCGAAACTTGTAGGACTTTGCCCAAATAACACGTGTCAGTAAAGATAAAATATAATATTATTATAGATAATCACGAAACGTGTAAAATTAGAATATATTGTTGGTACCTACTAATCGTACGCATTGGGATGCAACCTTTAAATAGTGCGGTTGACACAAAATGCATTCGAACAGACGAAACTAAAGAATAAAAGTAAAATCACGCCTGTTATCCCCCAAGGGGTAGGCAGAGGAGTAATACTACACTGCTACGTTTCACCAGTTACTTTTAGGTCCCATTATGGAGTAGGTGGTGAGCCTATTGCCATATATCGTACACTAATCCAGACTCCGAGCCACTAATCTAGGTATCTCTACTCTACTCTCTACTTTAAGAATCTAAGTATCTAAATTAGAAAAATGTAATAGTAGGTACTCGATCCGGGAATCGAACTTAGGACCTCTCGATCGGCAGTTGCACTCGCAACCACTCGACCAACAAGGCAGTCAGCTAGGAAACTAAGAAACTTTATGTAACATGTTACTTGATGATTATGTGTATGGGATTTAGGTTGAAAATATCGATTAAAACTATCAGTTTGTGTTAACATGAGATAAGACCTACAGTACTGTAGTACAATTTACTAATTTAAGTAGGCTGTAATACCTATGTAGGTATAAAATGCACAAAATGTTTTATTAGTAGGTATATTATGAACCAAGCAGTAAAAGTTAGAGTTTAAACAATATTTGAAAGACTTTTTATTAACTTTTACTGTACTACCCACCACAATTAATCGCCCAATTAATAAGCAGGGGTGAGTTATCGGCTAATTTCCATCCCCTTTTTCTTAACTAAAAGACTACAATTCACTTTATCACGGAGTTTCACTTCGGCGCGCCGTAGCGGACTAAACGCATTATAACTTATGCATCCCACAGTGGCGCGGCTGCTAAACTAATTTGAATCTTGCTATCTTCGTAATAAGGGCTACCGTGTGTGCCTTCGTATTTTTCAATCCACGGGGTCACGATAACACAATTATGTTTTAATTTATATAGCCCGTAGTTCAGCACGCGAAGTCGGCCGCTTACACGCAGCTTTATCAAACGAACCTCGACTAAGCTTTTACTAATTATTAAGATAAATATTAATTAAATTCACGTTAGCTTGTTTCTGGAACTGTTTGTCGTTAACGCAAAATTATAACTTGCAGACATGAATTACGCTACCTCGAAAAACCAAGTTCAGCATTTTCATACTTCACTTTATGATTGACACAAGGTTTAAAATTAAGCTATCTGAATATTTTTGTTACTAAATATATTTATCGATTAACAAGCATGTATCATCATTATCATCATTAAGTTAAAGTTTCCTACTGGACATAGGCCTGGGTAGTTTTCACCCACAATCTAAGGATACCTTAAAATATGTATACTCGTATCTTTCTTAATAAAATGTATTTTAGCCTAATACTAGACCATAAACATCACTAAAATATTTAATTTAAAATAATTAAAACAAATAATAAAATATCAAAATGGAAACATTTCAAATATTTTTATATTATTTAAATAAAATTTAGGCCACGATTCACAGTAAGTTAAAACAAAGTAGCAGCGCGACTTATTGTTAACAAGGATTGTATGTAAGGGTCTTTACAGAAACTGGTGGATTACTGTACGTTTAAATAGTCATAAAATACTACAGCAATAACTCCTAGCAGGCGCAGCCAATACCCGTGCCCTATTCCATAATGGGACGTAGACGTATCTGGTGAAACGTGGGAGTGTACTACACTAATTTGCTAACCTCTTCGGGGATTACACGCGTGATGGTACGTAATGAGTATCAACAGTAAATCATAGCAGAGAAAGTATTATAAACTACCATCCTTTCTGACACTTCCAAAGTCTTTGAAGGTTCCGAACTTTTATAATATTATGACACTTGTAAAGAATTTAGAAGTGACAGAAACGACAACCGCTAGATTACTTTATGTTTATATTCACTATTGTTGTATTTGAATGTGGCCTCAAATAAATCAAGTATTTTACCGTAGTACCTACTTTAGTGTATAGTCTGTCTGCTGAAAGCTTTTAGAGCTATATATATTTGCAAAGCTTAACGGCTCATATTTAACTAAATACTCGTACATTTGAAAGTACAGCAAAGTTCTTCCCAGCGTCCAAACATAAAGCGCCTGACCCCGCTTCATATAATCTTAGATTTACAACTTTAGCTTCCAATTTACAGCATCGTGAGAGCTAAGTTCAATTAAAGATTAAAATTCATAAAATAGAGGCTAGTGACAGAAACTCACAGTAAACAATTTATTTATGTATGTATCAGTTATGTTTTTTTTAGATTTCTCAATATGAACTTAATACATATATTTTAGTAGGTATTCATATATATTCGTATATTATAGGTCTTTTACCGTACCCTATCAAAGCCATAAGCATACTTTTTATAAGACCTTTTATAACCTGAAACGGACACATTTGTAGGAATAAATATAATATAAAGAGTAAGATATGTAGATATGTAATACATATTAAAATTGTCACATTTATGTAAAAATAATGTCAAAAGAGTAATGTTTCGAGCGACATGTATATACTGACGTAATTTATTACATCGAATTGCCTTGATAAGGTTTACGCAACAAACATCAACTAAACGTCCCTCCGAATCGAATGCAGCCCTACACAGCGAGGGGAATAATATTATCTGTAAAAGTAGACCACGCGGTGCACTGCAAGTCTCAGATACGTTTGGTGCAAGATACAGGAGATTGACTATAAAATATAATATAATAGATGTATGTGGTCTCGTGTCTTGTATGAACATAAACGTAACATCACACCTGTAATCCCCGAAGAGATAGCCAGAGGAGTGTAGAACATTCCTACGTTTAAACAGTTTAGTTTACATCCCACTATGGAATAGGGGCTGAGCCTATTGCTATACACCGACAAGATCCACAATCCGAGCCACTGCTAGAAAGTTTAGCTAGATATTGTATGTTTGAAAAATTTTAG
>DWEB01000061.1:0-11703 GCA_018245775.1 Pyrrhopyge zenodorus | reverse complement strand
ATGTAAGTGTAAGCGTTGTAAGGCATCGGAAGAAAGTATTGCGTTTTGTTGAGCAATTAAGGAAAAGTGGAGGAGCGAGCGAACAGGCTAAGGCTAACTCTTTGCAATGACGAATGACCGAATTTCAAACCACTAGGCTACCACTGTTCTAAATTTAGTTTGGTTTAATAGGTAAAGGTTAGAACTACAAGTGATCTGTCGACGAAATCTACTGAAATTACATTAAATTTGCTATGTTATATGAGAATATGTTATATGAATCCACCATCCATTGCAAACCATCATGTATACATTATTACTGAAATGAAAAGCAACAAACAGGTATCGAAAATTATTTATTAAGAACAAAATAAAACAAACTTTCAACAATGAATCGACTTAAAAAAATTGTGTTGCTTAGAATGAAATTAAACATTAAAAATGAAATTTAAAAAAATGTAAAAAAAAACGAACACAAAAATCTCTTTATACAAACATAAAAATGAAATAAACCATATTTTAAACGAAACTAAAACAAACTAGAAAATTCTTTTTCTTTGATATGCGACTTGCTCGACGCGCCATTTTAGTAAAAAAGACATTAAATAGAAACATTTTGTGACAGTAATCTGTGGTTCATATTTAAAAATAAAATCTTTTCCATTGGTATGGTATGGTAATTATACTACTGCTGACTATAGAGTTCGAAGCAGACGCTGACGTTACCAAAATCTTTCCATAATCAGTCATTATCATTATGGTTGTCGGCAGTAGACATAACTAAAGTTGATTGGTTGTCATTGGTCATTTTTCAAAGCTTTTTGTCATTTGTCAAAGCTAAATGCCAGCTTCTTGAAACGCGGATCCAACAGTGCTGCTTTAGATAACACTGGGTACCTGTAACAATTCTTGAATCTACTTTTAAATTCCGTTATTATTTTATTTGCCAGTTTCTTTCCTGTATTTGTAACAATATTTGCGTCTAAATTATGAAAAATCCTAATTATACTTTCTGTCGAAGCCAAGACCATTGAAACAGTCACTTTTTTTTCTGAAGACATTTCTTCAGTGAGCTGCTTGCAGGGCTTCAAAATTTTTATTATTTCTGGCAGTGTCTGCCATTCGTCTTCCAAAAGATTTTCTATCGGATTATGAAGGATTCGAAGAGACGCTTCTAAAGGTTCTTGAAGTGAACAAATTCTCTCAATCATGTCCAGGGTGCTGTTCCATCTGGTCACTACGTCCATTTTTAGCTTCTGTGGTTTTTGATTGGATCTCAGCTGCTTCTGCATTGCAATTAGTTTTTTGGTGGCGACTGGACTCTTATGGAAATGTTCCACCATAGCTTTTATTTTTTTTATCAGCTGCCCGAGTTCATAGTCCTGGAGCCCTGTACGCACGACTAAATTAAGACTGTGAGCGATACACGGCAAGTGTTCATAATTTAGTAATCGTATAGCCGCTTTCATGTTCGCTGCGTTATCTGTAACGCAGGCAAATATTTTATTTTGTATGCTCCAGTGGGAGAGCAACCTATACAGCTCATTTTTAATATATTCGGCTGTGTGTCGTTCCTGACATTCAAAACATCCCAATAAAGCAGACTTCAACTCCCAATTTAATAAGTAATGGGCTGTAACAGCTTGGTAAGAAGTTGTTGCTCTTGAAGTCCAGCCATCAGTGGTAATCGATACATATTTTGTAGTCTCCAACTCTTCTTTTAACTTTTTTTGCACTTCTAAATCTTGAGTATCCAATAAAGTATTGCTTAATAGGTACTTTTAAACCATTTTGTAACCTGGTTCTAAGTAATTAATTAGATCTTTAAAACCAGCATCTTCAACTACAGAAAAAGGCTGAAGGTCTTTAACTATCATTTTAAAAATTAAATCGTCAATTTTTTTTTCTCTTACTACACTTACTGAAGTTTAATAAAGGCATTTAACTTAGGCTGATGCAAATTGGTTTCATTTCTTAAAGATGTCGTTTTAATTATAGGATTAGTAAATTCAGTAGTTGATGATGAAGTTGTTGGTATAGGACATTCCTGAACCACTGCATCTGACACGGAGCATGAAATTATGGTTTCATAAGTAGTTCTGTGTTTCTTCATGAGATGCTTTTTCATATTTGCAGTAGAGCCGCCTTTTATTGAAAACGAAGAATTACATAGATCGCATTTTGCTTTATCATCTTTAGTTTGCTTAAAAAAAAACCACAGCTTACTTCTTTTCTTATCCATTGTAGTATACAAATTAAACTGTAAAATAAAATAAGTCGTAACATGACCTAGAATTTAAAAATATGTGTGGCGGCTTATCAATGGCTAATGAACTCTGTGATTTTTTTAATGAAAATTGTTCCATCTATGGAAAGGAGCCTTATTTTTAACAGGCAAATTTTTAGTGCTACGTCTGAATAACAATCTTAATTTAAACATCTATTAAAAGTGGCGAAAGGAGAAAAAAATACTAAATTCTTTAAACCTGTGTGTAAAATTGTCAATAGTCTGATTAAATATGTAGCGGAGCTACTTTAATATTTATATTTTATTTTTTTTGAGCATAATAATGTACTATGTATAAGAAGTATAATAAGTATAATAATGTTTCCTTTAATTTTAATTTTTTGTACAATGTTACTTTTAATGTTCAACGGCCGGTCGGACAAACACATTACTACTTTGTATTAGCTAATATAACGCCCGACCGGCCGAGGGGTTGGCGTGCGCGCGCGCAGCCGTTCGGGAACGATCGGCAGTCTGCCCTCAACCGCTGTCGCCGCGAGACGCACGACTACTTATTGCCCGTTCCCTATTGTGCCGCGCGCCATTAATCTAATTTAGTGTTGCTGTGTTGTCTAGCTATATCTCTGCTCCTTCTTTCTTTCTTTCTTTCTTTTTACTTTCTTGGTGTATCTGTGTGCTGACTGTATGTGCCCAATAAACTGTTTCCAGTAGCTTGTGTTGTGCTTTGAACTAATCCCGCGACCGCACACGTGAGTGATTGAACACCGCTTAGCCTACACCACTCAGTCTATCATCACACCTCATTACGCCTACAAGTATAAAGATTATAAACAAAAAGTAGAAATTTACGTACAAGAATAAGCTGTAACGTTAGAAATAGATAAATTTTTTGATAAAATCGAAAGTATTCTGGAAAAGATAATCATGTCGACAAAACCAGAAATTGACTTTAAAACGGCAGTTTCTCTATTGCCCGTGATGGATGACACAGAAAATGTTACTTGGCAGTTAATAGATGCTATTGAATTATACACAACAATAATTTCAGAAGAAAGTATAACAAATCTTATTCAATTTGTTTTGAAGACACGATTGTCACGAAATGCGAAGTTAGGATTAAATGATACCTATAGTAGTGTTAAAGAAATGGGTAGTGCAATGAAAAAAAACCTCTTGATTACTAAGTCAGAAATCGCTTTGCAAAGAAAATTATTAGATTGTTATCAAGGAAATCGATCAATAGACAAATTCGGAGCAGAGCTCGAGTAACTGTTTGTTAACCTTACCATCTCACAATCTAATGAAAATTCAGATGCTTTCAGTATTCTCAAATCCATAAATGAAAAACCGGCAATACATAAATTTGCCGATGGTCTGCAGAATGACAGACTGAAAACAGTTATAACTGAAATATGTGAAATATGTAAAACTACAATTCGTTAAAAGAGGCTATACAAGAAGCAAAGGATGAAGAAGTAACAATGACTTCTCCATCATCTAGTGAAGTATTTTTTGCAAAAATAAGACCCTATCATCGAGGATTCCAAAGATCTAGACGATTTGGAAAATCACATTTCCATACTAACACAAGGTCACAAAACACGCAATTTAAGAATACATTCACCAAATATTCACGTGGTAGGAAACAAGGGAATTTTCAAAGAGGTCGAGGCAAATCAAACGGATGGAATAAATCATATACACCTAGTACTCATCCGCATACTTATAAAAACAGAAACCAGCACCAGCCAGTGAATTTGGCACAAAGTTCACAAAATGAAGAAGATAGAGATGATCAAAACTCGATACCGAAGTGGTTTTTTCGAAACAAATGAATATGTATTAAACTATAATAATATGAATTCAGTAAAATTTTATATAGGTCATAAAAAACTTACATTTTTATTACAGCATTTTATAGAGCGGAAGCATCTTTATCTATAATCAAAGATATTTCTATACAACATACTACAAGCCAAATAAACCAAAAAACAACACAAATTAAGGGCATTGGTGGAAAATTTACTTCATACGGATATATAGAATTAGCATCGAAATATAAAAATGTAAAATTTGAACATGAATTTCATATATTTATGATAGTAAATCCCACAGAAAGAACTTCTTCGCCACTAGAATCCATAGCAAAAATTTTTAGCGATACGGAAGGTACAAAAACTGCACGTTTACCGGGCTCATCCACTCTATCAGCCAAGCTCAAGCTCATGCAAGGATCCTTTAACAGGTACTTCAACTGTTACAGTTCAGTTCCTGTCAGGAAGATCCCATACTTGAAATTCCAATTACAGAATAACCTTTAAATAAATATCATAGACAGCTTACAGTTACTGTTGTATGTGGTAAAAAATAAAGAATTTTGTTTTTACATCTAATAATATTCGTTTGTGTATAAAGATATTCAATTTTTTTTAAAATCGTAGACCAGCCGGTAAAATATAAGCAGACACCAATAACTAGACAAGAATCTGACATAATAATATCCCAGTCATCAGCAAGCTTAATTACAAAATCAATTTCTGATTTTGAAAATGAATTAACACCATCTATTACTTCTAAAATTAACGTGATGACATCAGAATTCGTTGCTGCATTAGACCGATCGAAAGTTTCTTGTAGAAATGCCATGAACATTATTGCTGCGACTCTGAAAAACGTTGGAGTTGATTTAAACAGTGTAAATATCAGTTACAAAACAATTCAACGTAGCCGAATAGCTTTGCGATAAGAAATTGCGAAGGGGTTGAACCATCCATTTTTTCGATTGTTACATTTGTTTTCTAGGAATTCATCATGGGACTTGTACTAAAATAGAAAAAGCTTTAAATCGAGAGTTGATCCATTTATCTTGTCACTATCACATCTTTGAACTCATTTTGAAAGGCGTGTTTGAGGTATATTGGCCAACTTCAACAGGTCCAAACGTTCATTTCTTCTCTTGATTTAGAAATAAATGGAAAGAGCTAAATAAATCCAATTTCAAGGCTGGGATGGATGATAGTATCGTTGATGCAATATTGTCAAATAGCAAACAAGCGTTGGGTATTTTAATTGATGAAAATTTACAGCTATCTACTATATAAAAATAAGTCGGGTTTTCCTTCCTGACGATATAACTCCAGAACGCACGAACCGATTTCCACGGTTTTGCATTCGTTGGAAAGGTCTCGGGCTCCGTGAGGTTTATAGCAACGAAAATCTAGGAAAAATTTCAATAGAAAAGCGGGAAAATAGGGAAAATCATTTTTTAAATACAGCGCCATCTCTGATACATAGCATGTACTACAAACCAATATTTTAAGTAGATGGCGTCGGTGCGTGACACATTGCTTGACAGCTACTTATTGTTTTCTTATCAGTTAATTTCATGTGACAAACCGGTATTGTGTACACTGTGAAATAATGAAAAAAAAGTAAAAAAAATTAGTTATTCGTTTCTTAACATTTTAATTGGAAACCATCAAATCAATCAAGTGTATTGTGTACATTTTTATTCAATTTCAACAGCAGGTATTTGTCTTTAAGGTGGTAAGTTGAACTGTGTAAATTATGTGGATCGTGCATTTGAGGTTAAATTCACCACTCTGTCCATAGCCCAAAATGCCTAGAGGACGACGTGCGAACATCGGCCGCCGCACAAGACATGCAAGTCAGCAACAAGTGTAGAACTTAAGCGAAGAAAGACAAAATATAATAAGAGAAAATGCAGGATTGAGACAACGCGTGAGCACACGAAGATCATTGGCATCATAAAATCGCTTGGCATTCCAATATGATCCCACTGCGAACTACAGTGATGATGAAAATTTAGATATTGGACCAATGACGACTGTATGCCGATATTGCAATGCGTTAAAGTTCAAAAGAGAAACGGCTGGATTGTGCTGCGCAAGTGGAAAAGTCAAACTGGATCCATTACTTACACCACCACAGCCACTGAAAGCATTGTTCGATGGAAATGATCCCGATTCCAGCCATTTTCTTCAACACATCCTTGAATACAATAACTGCTTTCGCATGACTTCCTTTGGAGCTAATATCATTCGAGAAGGCGGCTTCATGCCGACTTGCAAGGTAAAAGATACAACACACACGATCAAAAGTTACACCATATTCTTTAACAAATGATTGTTTGCAATTACAGATACAAGGACAAATATATCATTTGCATGGTTCAATGGTGCCAACACCAGATGAACCGCATCAATTTCTGCAAATATATTTCATTTCGTCGATGGTGGATCAGCTGAATGTGCGGTGCAATATACAGGGAACAGAACAGTTAAAGAGACGAATTATTGAACAGTTGCAAGCATTTTTTCACGCTAATAACGCTGTGGTTAATATGTTCAAAACAGCATTGGAACGAATGCCATCGGATACGCACAAATTTGTCATAAGAGCGGATTGTACCCCAACAGGTGAACATGTGCGAAGATTCAATGCACCCACCGTTAATGATGTTGCTGCAATTATTGTTGGCGATCCAACTAAATCGCGAGACATTGTCGTTCAGCGAAGAAGCAATATCATGCATCGTGTAAACGAGACACATCGTTTGTACGATGCGTTACAATATCCAATCATTTATTGGCAAGGGCAAGACGGATATGATATCACGTTGAAGATGGTCGATCCAATTACAAGTAAGATGGTCGATCCAATTACAAGTACAATATTCACACACTAATTATTGCTATTATTGGTTTCCATTAACAATTCATTTAATTTTGCATTTTCTGGCGTATCAACGAATAAAAATCTAAGCGCAATGAATTACTATGCGTATCGTATGATGATTCGTACACATGAGGAGAATGTCATTCTGAAGTGCCGTCGGCTATTCCAGCAATTCGCTGTCGACATGTATGTCAAAGTCGAGACAGAACGTTTAGCGTTCATCCGATTCAATCAGGCAAAGCTACGATCTGAGGACTATATACACTTGCGTGATGCTATTCATTCAGATGGTGATGTTGAGAGTGTTGGACGTCTGACGATTCTCCCATCATCTTATATCGGAAGCCCACGCCACATGCACGAATACGCTCAAGACGCTATGACATACGTGCGAAATTATGGAACTCCCGATTTATTTATTACGTTCACATGCAATCCGAAGTGGATGGAAATTGAACGTGAGTTGGAACCGGGTCAGAAACCGCAAGATCGCCATGACATAATCGCCAGAGTATTTCAACAAAAACTCAAGGTTATGATGGATGTGCTTACTAAGTATCGAGTTTTTGGTGACACACGTTGTTATATGTACTCGGTGGAATGGCAGAAGCGTGGACTACCGCATGCTCATATCCTAATTTGGTTGCTGAACAAATTACATTCAAATGAAGTGGATGACATCATATCAGCTGAAATTCCTGATCCAGTCACTGATCCCCATCTACATGACATTGTGACGACACAGATGGTGCATGGACCGTGCGGTGCATTAAATCCATTATCGCCTTGCATGGCTGATGGAAAGTGCACAAAACGATATCCGCGACCGTTAGTTGCTGAAACAGTTACAGGGAACGATGGATATCCAGTTTATCGTCGGCGTTCAAAAGAAGATAATGGTCGAACTATCAAAGTTAAAGTTAAAAATCAAGAGATTGAGATCGGAAATGAATTCATTGTACCATATTGCCCGCTGCTATCACGAATTTTCGAAACACATGCAAACGTTGAGAGTTGTCATTCGGCCAAATCAATCAAATATTTGTGCAAGTACGTCACAAAAGGCAGCGACATGGCTGTGTTTGGTATTGCGTCGGAAAATGCGAATGACGAAATCAGCAACTTCCAAATGGGCAGATACGTCAGTACTAATGAAGCACTGTGGCGATTATTTTCATTTCTAATTCATGAAAGATATCCCACAGTTGTACATTTAGCAGTGCATTTGGAAAATGGCCAAAGAGTTTACTTCACTGAGGCTAATGCAGCACAACGAGCTGAGAGACCACCATCGACAACATTGACTAGCTTCTTTGCAATGTGTGAAGCAGATCCATTCGCAGCAACGCTGATGTACGTTGAAATGCCCAAGTATTACACTTGGAATCAATCAACAAAGAAATTCCAACGTCGCAAACAAGGAACCCCAGTTCCAGATTGGCCACAGGTGTTTTCCAGTGATGCACTAGGTCGCATGTATACTGTTCATCCTAGAAATGATGAATGTTTTTATTTGCGACTGCTGTTAGTAAATGTACGTGGACCAAAATCATTTGCGCATTTGAAAACTGTGAATGACCACCAATGCCAAACTTTTCGAGAAGCATGTCAACTATTGGGTTTGCTAGAGAACGATTCTCATTGGGATTTAACACTTGCGGATTCAGTTGTTTCATCAAATGCGTACCAAATACGAACGCTGTTCGCAATTATCATCACCACATGTTTTCCTTCACAACCAATTCAGTTATGGAACAAATACAAAGATGACATATGTGAAGATATCTTGCATCGCTTGCGCATTCAAACGAATAATCCTGACATGCAAATAACCGATGAAATCTACAATGAAGGATTGATTCTGATTGAGGATCAATGTTTGACTATTGCAAACAAGCTACTGATTGAAGTAGGAATGATTGCACCAAATCGATCGATGCACGATGCATTCAACCAAGAATTAAATCGAGAGCTGCAATACAATGTTGATACATTGCAGGAATTCGTTCAAAATAATGTGCTGTTGCTGAATGAACAGCAAAAACAAGTATACGAAACATTAATGCAAGCGGTGGACAATAATACTGGTGGTCTATTCTTCCTGGACGCATCTGGAGGAACAGGGAAAACATTTGTCATTTCATTGATTTTGGCCACTATTCGATCAAGATGTGACATAGCTTTGGCGTTAGCATCATCTGGAATTGCGGCGACTCTTCTAGATGGCGGTCGTACTGCACATTCTGCGCTTAAGTTGCCACTCAATTTAAACACAATTGATACTCCAACATGCAATATTTGCCGATCCAGTGCAATGGGAAAATTGTTGATGCAATGCAAGCTCATTTTTTGGGATTAGTGCACAATGGCACATAAGAAATCACTTGAAGCACTTAACTTCATACTGAAGGATCTTCGGCGAAATAACAACATCTTTGGCGGCTTGTTGATATTGTTGGCAGGCGATTTCAGGCAGACGATGCCAGTAATTCCCCGTGGAACGCCTGCAGATGAATTGAATGCTTGCCTGAAGGCATAAACTTTATGGAATAACGTAAAAACATTAGCGCTAATCACTTATATAAGAGTTCAACTTCAAAATGATCAAAATGCTGCACAATTTTTCCAAACAATTGTTAGCTGTTGGAAATGGAAAAGTCCCAGTTGATGCGACAGCTGGATTAATTACTCTTGCCAACGACTTTTGCCGATTTGCAGACTCTCAATTAGCTCTTATTGAAAATGTTTTCCCATACATTAGTGAGAATTATCAGAATTATGCTTGGTTACGTCAACGAGCAATTCTCGCCGCAAAGAATAATGATGTACACGCACTAAATTGTAGCATTCAATCAAAATTTGCGATGGCGATGCAAAATGGCGATTTGATGACATACAAATCTGTTGATTCCATAACAAATCCCGATGATGTAGTAAATTATCCAACGGAGTTTTTGAACTCTCTCGAGTTACCAAGATTTCCACCACATAACTTGCAACTCAAAGTTGGTTCAGTTATTATGATATTGCGTAATTTGAATCCACCGCGACTTTGCAACTATACTCGACTTGCGGTGAAAAGACATATGCCGAATTTTATTGAGGCAACCATTATTAACGGAAAGTACGCAGGTGAAAATGTATGTATTGTATGAATACCAAAGATTCCGACTGATCTTTCGTTTGACTTCAAACGATTGCAATTTCCGGTTCGCCTTGCGTTCGCAATGACAATTAACAAGTCGCAAGGCCAATCGCTTAGTGTTTGCGGAATAAATTTAGTATTGTTTCGTTTGTTGTTTAGAATTCATTGTTTTTCACATGGGTAGTATACGTTGCGTGTTCACGAGTTGGAAAACCATCCGCTTTGTTTGTGTTAACGTCAGACCAAAAAACAAAAAATGTGGTTTACCAAAGAGCACTTCAATGAAACGAATGATTTGCGGACACGTATAACGATTCGATTCAGTATTTACTTTGTATTCACTTTCATTCACTTAGAGAAGTTCAACTAAATAACACTTAATTTATTTTAATCTAAATGAATTCATTACTATTGTGAAATGAAATAAAATTTTTCCTTTTCAAATATAAAACAAAAAAATTTTTTCGTTCATCTTTTAATCACCAAACGAAATGTTACATAAAACGAAGCCATCTGGTGGCGAAACGGAGTTCGCCGGGTGTGCTAGTGAATTTATAAATTTGATTATACAAAAGTTAGACATGCCTTATTACTTTACGGGATAATTTTTTGTTTATAAATAATTGTCATCATCCGAGATTACATCATCCGAGAGACGACTATGAAGAGCTTTTAGAGCTAACACTGATTTTTTTGGGGGAAAAGCCTAAAGATAATTCTACTTTTAAATATCCAGGTCCAATACATCATGCTCGTTGGATGACGAAAGCCATTTATTCGTTGAAAATATATCGTTTTAGAGAAGAATTTAAATTAACTACGCGAGAAATGAACGGTTTACGTCAAGTGTGAACTTTTCAAGTTAAAATATATTTAAAAGCTTGGTTCACTGCTCTATCTGCGATTTTGCCACCGCACAATGACCCGATCTTAATGCAAGACTTGATTAAGTATAAAACTGTAAACAGTTCTGTATCAAAGGCAGCTTGTTCAAAAATGATGAATCACGTATGGTGTTTAAGTGAACAGTTGGCAATTATTTCCCTTTTTGATGATAATGTGCCTCTACTAGTAAAACAAACAAATGATTCAAGCTTTAGAAAGAAATTGAATAAGCACGGATCCAAAAAAGAAGCTATTTGAAATGGTGCAAGAAAATTTATAAACATTGTTATCAACAGACCTGAGCGATTTTATTTCGAAAAAACCATTGACTAAATTTCAAATATTTGATTTACCTATTGATTTTATGGACAAAAATGTTGAATTTCGGACACAGGTTGAGAGCTATCAAGAGAATCTGGCATTTTTAAACGTCTCAGCGTTGTCAATGATGTAGCAGAAAGAGAAGTTGCATTAATAGAAGAGTACAATAAATGTGTGATCAAAAATGATGAACAGTTGCAATATTTATTGCAAGTAGTTAAAAATCACATGCAAAAATTTCCAAATTATAATAAAAGAGTTTAGTTTCATTTAAAGAATAAAAAAAGTTACAAGTTTTAGAACAAAAAATGTGTGTCAGCGCACGACTGGAGTTTACTTCTTAAGTACGATTGTCAAAACAGACGCAAAAAAAGCTTATTTAACTGAAATTAACTGCTATAAAACACGCTTTAATTTTTAAAATGCG
>DWEB01000060.1:0-11751 GCA_018245775.1 Pyrrhopyge zenodorus | reverse complement strand
AAATCCTTGAATATTAATAATAATACTATAAACACATTATTCAAAATATTTTTATTTTTCCATTGTATTAGGTGTATCCATATACATTGAGATACATTTATTTATAAACACTTTGATTGTAATTAAATAAAAATTATTTATATAATTTTAGCTAGACGGTTTTATACTGAAAATGAATAGTGAACATAAATCTGTAAATAAATATGATTCGGGAGTTACATAATTCTAATTGTTATATGTATGCTTGTTGGTTACAAAGGCGGTAGTAATATGTTTGTCTCAAGTTATGTATGACAAAGTTCTTGTCAACATAGCTAATTATATGTTGCGATTGCTTTACAAACATTTGGTGTTTTTTTCATATTCCACCTTTCCTATACTTTCAAATATGTTAGCTGCCGTCTTTACCCGTTATACTGGAAACTGGTTTAATCCGGCTTATCTCGAGCTTACCTTGAATAGTAGGTTATACCTACATACATTTTGTTTATTAATGTTTTGGATTGTTCTTTAAGCAGATAGACGTAGATGAAGTAGTCTTTCAGGTCGAAATCACGTTAAATAAAAATAATGGAATATATTACCTACTTTGTAAAATATGCATATATGTGTATGACAGGAATAGCATTGAAAAGCAGCATTGAAAAAAATGAGTTCTATAATGTCATTTCAAATATAAATTACCTGTGAAGCGATATGATCACACATCAGTTATTCATCAGAATTAGTGAATCTATATGGAATCGTTTTAGAAATTACATTAGGAATCTATAATAAAACGAAAGCGATACTGGAAAGTTGAAATGGGAATAATTAGGTTATAAATAATGTTAAGGCAATTCTCTAGTGGTATATGGGCTTGAAGTTATGTGTTGTGCATCAAATTAACTGTCGAAATATTAGTTAGATATATAACCGGATATTACAATGTGTGCATACAATTAGCATACAATAGTGTTCAATTTACACAAGTTCTCGTCATAGTGCCGCGCTTTGGAACTTGGACCTGTCCCCCACCATAGAGATAACATACAGGTAGAGTAGGCGAGCTATAAGTGCGTAAGTGTAAGTGAAAAGGTCCCCTCGATAGAAAGAGAAAGAACATGCATTAGGTAAAGATTAAATCGTACCTGATTGGTTTCTTCAATAATTGACGCGCTAAGTTGCTGGCGGATACAATAATTTAAACAGAGAAAATTACCAAATTCATTTACTTTCTATCGGCGAGACGACTCTTTGCTTGCATCGCCTACTCTATGTATATTACACTTCTATGCCCGTCATTTGTCGACTTGAAATTTTCCACACAATATAAATGCGCGTTAATTCTATAACTCTAATACAACTGGTTTGCTGATTTTTCGTTTTGTGGCCCTTTTGTCGTTAATGAGCGATTTATGTATGGTCCAAAGATGACACCGCGGACCCCCTTACATATACTCGCGGACCCCCAGGGGTCCGCGGACCACAGGTTGAGAAACGTGGACGTAGAAGATTATTTGATATCATCTCGACAGTTCCCTTCCGGGGTACGCGGAAAGCAGCAAGAGCTAAGTATCTTTATCCTTAAAGAAAAAAAAATATATAGAATACCTACATATGAATTGCAAGCTACATTATTCCCTTAACTACGTGTTCTGTAACTAGGCAGAAGCTGGATGCGGCAAACCGAGGACAGGGCGCGAAAGCGTCATTTGGGGGAGGCCTATGTCCAGCAGTCGATTGAAATAGATTGATGATGGCGTTGATGATGATGATGTATTCTGTGTACATGTCAAGTTATTTTTGTATACCATGCCCATTTCCCTTTCTTCATAAATAAGCTTTCTAAAGCGAGGCTGCCTGGAATAGATCTCTGAAAGATAAGATCGTCTATTGCTCTTAATGCTGTCTTACGTTTTTATGTTCTTGTCTGTTTACGTAGCGTGCAATAGTATTCTGTATTATATTATATAATACTTGAATTGCGTTCTACAATGTGAAAGTAATAATCGTGAGTAAATACTCATGAATGAGTATTTAAAATTATTTTTTTATAACCTTTTGACATTACACGGAGAATTAACTATAACAAACACTGTTTAAGAAATTCAACCCAAACACTTATTACACTCATTTAATTTATATTCATAATAAAAGAATAGGAATAAACACAGTTATAACATAGATTTAATATTTCGTTTCTACGACAATTAAGAGAACTTATTAAGGCGTGTGTTTCCTTTATTTTATCGGAACAACATTTAATGTGTAACTCCAAATTAGTATCGTATTAGTTCTTTTACATTAGGCATTAGTTTATTTACATATATCGTATTAGTCGCATAATACTATCGTATTTATTTTTTACGTTATGTATACCATCCGTTACTATTTTGTATTACCTTCGAGAACAAAAGCTCTACACTAAACGAACGTAAGCTATGAAATTCTTATTTTAAAAAAAGGTTAAAGCGTATTTAGTGAGTTAAACACGATAGTTCATCAATGATCTATGAGTGCAAAAAAAATTGTGACAAACATTTTTATAGCTAGATTCTGTAAGCTCTACGTTCAAACCTAAACATCTAACGCGAGGTAAGCCTTCAAAGCATAGTCTAACCGCATACACCTAGGTAGCTGTGCTGGATCCTTAGAACCAGTTCGGCGAGTGTATTAAGCTTTAATGCTCCATGAATCTCGTCCCCAACGCGTAATAGAGAAGCTATTTTAAGCCTCAAGCACGCTCATTGTGATTGCTCTCGTGAAAAACTTGTCAACGGCGAATTTTTTATAAGCCCCGCATTCTATTCAACATTATGTTTTCTGTAACTATACAGCTGTCTCAAGTATATACTTTTTCGATAGTTGCAGAAAATAATCATTGAAACACAGGACTCGAAATCACAAGCCAATAATCATTCTCTAAACAAAGAAATAATAGAAACATTACAACTCGCTGCGTGCTCTACATTTCGTAGATCGAAATTACTTGTTTAATAAGATAGAGGTGTCGAAAGTCGAAACTCATGGTTCTGTGTGGCTAGGCGGAGAGTAGAGTGCATTGTTCACGAAAAGGTCACGTCTAGGAGCGCGGGTCGCGGGCGGGGCCGTGTTGTCGTCGACTTTAGTTTTGTTTGCGTTTTGTTTCTAGTTTGTAGCGCACAATACACCACGAAATTTATTTTGACTCTACATTCCTACTTCTATACGTGAAACATTTTTAGTTTTCCATTTAGCATTATATGTTACGAGCTTTTGCCCGAGGCTTCGCTCGCGTTAAGAGGTATTATTAATAATTAGGCTTTCTGCATGCAAAGTCTCAGCCCGATCGGTTTAAAATTGACAGAGTTTCATACAAACTTTCATCTCCTATTTTATCCCCTTGGGGATAGAATTGATCATACATCATAACATGTACCTGCATGCCAAATTTCAGCCCGATCCGTCCAGTGGTTTGGGCTGCGCGCTGATAGATCACTATGTCAATCAGTCACCTTTAAGTTATATATATTTAGATGTATATTGGTCCGGTGCTTAGGGGAATTTTCTGCTGAACTCCCTCTTACGGTCGTGGCTTCAATTCTCACCCAGGGTAAATATTTGTCTGATAAGTACAAGGCCCAATATTTATTCATTGTCAGGGTGTTACAAAAGCATCAACCTAAGTATATATATATTTGTATGTAAATATAAAGCTTCTCAACCGTTATTTATCACGATACCGGCTCTGCTAGTTTAGAATCAGATGGCGGTGTATGATGTACTGAAATATTGATTTATTTATATATTTGAATACCTAGAAAAAATGCATTGGTACGTAGTACGATGTATTGGTATCTGCCCCGGTTATGTTATTAGACTCACCACCTATTCCATATTGGGACGTAAACGTAACTGTTGAAACATGGGAGTGTATTCCATTGCCTACCTGTGCCTATCTCTTCGGGGATTACTGGCGTGATGTTACGTATTGGTACGAAACATTTGTTTCATTGCGAGAGATAATAATTGTAACGTTTTAAGAATATATCGCTGAACCCCATGTTAAAAATACATGTCGTCAGTTTATTGTCGCAGGTTAGGTAAGCAGATGTGTGCCACACACCTTCGTTGCAGCTATTGCAAATAGTCGATTATTATGTTTAGCAGATGCCTTCGTTGTCCTTAACAGAGCACTTGCATCGGCAATTAAGTCTCCCACTAAGTTGCTTTAACCGATCAATAATTCAACACGCATTAAATACACAGTCGGCCGAATAACCAGCTGTGTTTTAATATGGAATTAATAAAACTTACCTTTAGGGCGCAAAAAATGCACGACGGTCCTAGGCAGGCGTGGCCGGTCAGCTCTCGGAAGCTGCGGCGAAATATGTCCAGATGCCACAACACCTGCAACAAGCAAACAAAACAATTACCGATTGCTCGTAAACAATTGCAAATGTATCAAAATTAATAGCAACACTGTTGTCACGTTTTTATCGTGTTGCCATCTACAATTTATTATTCTGGCAGCCACGGGCGTAAATCGTATAGCAAATGCTGAATAATACCAGATGAAAAAAGGGTTAAAACGGCTTTGTTTATAACATAGTAAACCAATAAAAATTGTGATGAATGTTCAGTTTTTAGTGAAGTAATTCGACTTTTGAAATGCAAAATAAATTACATAAATACTGCGTATTCTGACGAATATAGGAATAGTAAGAAATCATACTGAATTAATGGACAATAAAATTATTTAGTGCATACTAAACTATAGATGATAATAATAATAATGAAAAGCGGTTGATTTGATTAATAACGAAAAGCGGTTAAAAAGAAATTAAAATTTTCAAAACCTTTTTTTATCTCATATAGTATTTATGTACTATAATTAGTAGCTAAAACTTTATACTATACTGTGAATATTAATAAACCACAGTTTTACTGCTACACCCTAGTATTCTAATAACCAATGTTGCAATCGAAAATTTACCGCCCACGTGAAAAATATAAACATACCCATTCAAAAATACCCATGACCTTTACGAGAACAAATCTGAATGCATACCAAATATCACATTAGCATAAAACAGGTCCATATAATTAAAAATATACAAAAATACTCTACATATATGTTTGTCGTTATTTGCAATCGTAGTGGTTGTTTGTTAAGTAACAAAAATAATGCACTGCTTCCTCTTCAGATGGTTCTTTAGATGTTTTATCTTTAAATGGTATTTCTTAAAATCTTTATCTCTTTAAGATTAGTCATAGGTTAGTTTCTAACAATGTATGTATTTATTTATTTACTGCACAGTTTAAATATTCAAAGTAATGTTATCATATACACCAGTTATTAATTTTAAAAATTAAAGACGTGCATATTTTGTTTACTTCAGAAATAATTTAGAACTAATCATCAATATTTGGCTAATCAATGGACCAAATTGAGTCATATGTCTGACAACCCTTTAGCGCCTTTACCTAATTTACATTTTTGAACCGTCGTCGCCACATGTCAAGGATTATGCGATGATTGTGTCTTGTGTCTGCACGTGTCCTGTGTCTGCACGTGGCAGGTAGCGTCAGGTGGCGCGACATATGCTCGATGCGGCAAAAACGTCCCGCCGCAGCAAAACGAAGGAAGTCTACAAGGTATTAAATACTTCCAAGTAAAATATTGCAGAATATTTTACTTGAAGTATTTAATAACGTACGAATAATACCGACTTGTTTACTTGGACCCATGTTTAAAACAGTCTTCGTTTATACCAATTATATGTAATAATATATTCAGTGGTTTATGATATTATAAGGCACTAAGACAGTTTGTTTACCCTTATTCGAAACATTATTTAATAATTGTAACAGTGGATTAACCCATAGCATTGACCACTGCCGCACTGTAATTTGGTCTCTATTGAAATTGATATTTTAATCACAAACGCCAACACACTTCCTGCGCAGCCTACAGCATATTTTAAAACTGGACACCTCGCTGAGCTACCTTTCAAAGAATATATCATTTTGTGTACTTTACAGTGACTTTTAAGCCTTTGAATTAATCGACAATATCCCGTTATTACATTTTAAACGAAGCCAACATTTAATTCAAATTGTGTATGCAATATTTGTCAGAAAACAGAAGAAGTATATTACATCTATAAGGATAGAGATATTTGACACTCAATGCTCTCTGTCTAGCCCGTAAGTGCCTAGAATTCAGTAGTGGATAATAATATATTTGTGTATACAAAAAAATATAAAGAACGCAGTTAAAACTAAAAGTTGTGCAATACAATACGGTGACTGTGTCGTTCATTTTATTTATCGCATTTTATTTGAAGTTGTTTTGTCTTTAATAGTGTCCAATTGTAAACTAGTGGAATACTTGTGCCGTACATGTCCGGCGAGTATTTCTACGATTATGGCCAACACCTGCTGTGTGCTGAGCGCAGTTTTTCGCGATTGTTTTCGGCGGTCGGCAGGTGCGGCCCGACCCGTTTGGGGCAGATGTCCAGACAGCGATGCTGATCTCAAAACGAATCCTAACCTGTTTTATTTTTATAACCTCGCCATGATAGTTCCCGAGTAATGGTTCACAATTATTTCGTTCTTTTAGACTTCAAGTCTTCAAGTTCAAGGTAACGACATTATATGCAGAATTTTCGAGATTGAAAGATTTGTCTTAAAACAACCTTAGTAAGACAATACGTATTTTGAACAATTACAACATTTTGATCAATTCACGTTTATTATTGACGTTTTACTCAATGTAAGTAATTGAAAACCAATATTTGACTAGATTTGCGGATGCTATTGCATATAAATTTTGGACTATAAATAAATTAATAGAAGCTTTTTATCAAGCTGAACACAAGAACACGGCACATCTCGTGGCGGAAGGGCGACAGGTGTGCCGGAACGCGTCCCCGGTAGCCCACAAAGACGTGCTCACCTCTTGCAACGCGCAAACAGATCCCTGCTGATTTTCCTAAGTCACGTATCTTGGTACTGTTAGAACCAAGCGCTATAAACACTTCTTGCGCGTAACGAAACGAGACAAATAAACAAAAACGCGTTTTAACTTAACGTAAAATGTAATTATTTCTTCTGCCATTAAGGCCCCTACTATCAATCTTTTTTTAAATTTGCAAATAATGGTAACATCTTAAAATTATTATACTTATTAAATTTTCTTAATATAATATCGCACCTGCTCCACTCTGAATAAGTAGGCAGAGGAGTGTAAGTTGACACTAGGTTCCTTGTTTGTAAAACTTAATATACAAAAAAAAACTCAAATGTAGGTACATTAAATATTAAACCGAACAAACACACAAGGATAACTGTTCTGTTGACCTATCAGAATACAAAGAGATCTTGTTTACACGGCCAATTTTAAGGTACCATAACGGGCTCAAAGGTTTCACTGTATTTGGATAAAGTTCACAAATAAGCACAAAAAACCACATCTAAAAGCAAACGAGACTCGCGCTGCGAGTTCACTATCTATTTTAGTAAGTTTTTTCTCAAGAGACTGATGTTAAATGATAGACACAAAGTTACAAAAAACCCTCAAATTTCTACGTCGCGTGACACATAGATAGTCTTGCTAATAGATGGTTAGATTAGGTTTTGTAAGACGAATGTGTCACGTAAAGTTTTGCGACAACGTCTTGTTTGGATAGCCTTGAAGCTCCTTGTACATTCACAGTCGCAGTAGCTTAAAATATGTACAGAAACATTGCTTAAAGAAGAAATATTTATTCGTTATACTAATTGGTATTATAGATAGTCTATTAAATCAGTTTTAGAACTTTCACAAAGTGTGTAATATTTTTTAAGTCAGACTTACGAGCGGTAACCAAATTTTAAAAATATGAAATAATCCGTAAACGTTCTCTCAGGTCCGTTGGAAGGTAGTCAGAAAACATCTGATTGTTAAATATCCTTACAGACCTAATATTCCTCAATATTTGCCTTTTTACCTTTTTTCCCTTAGCAATTCGTACCCTACATTCATAGATTTAGTATTTAGTAGTCTAAAATTATCAATGACCTGAAGCGCACGTGCGGGCCTCATGAACTGCAGGCAGTCGATACAGGTTCATACATACGTTTCGCAAAGACTCACCAAGACTCGCGGCGCGGCAAACATAACGGGACAAAGGCTCTAGCAGCCGAGTTAGCTTTAATAGTATGTTACCGCTTAGAACACTATCAAATAACCGAGAACATTACACGCTAAGTTTTGCACGTGGGTTGAGCCGTGTCGGTTGATAAAAAGGACAAAACAATGTTGCTGATTAACGAAGTTGTCTTCTTATTAACATATCACATACTACTTAGAAAGCATCAATTGTCAAGGAAAAGTTAATATATGAGCTAAAGGAGCGTAAGACACCCAAATATTTTTCTGATTGTTCTTGCCTTTATCGTTGCACTACTCGCGCGACTATTGTTTCCAAAATCAACTGTTTTAACAAGACGATTTTATATGACACAAATTGATACTTGGTGCTTTAATCAAAAACATTAATCAACAATGTTTATCTATATTAACCTTTTGTTATCTGTATAACAAATAATTTCGTAATTACAGTTCTAATAATATTAAAAATGTAACTCCAAGGCATATTTGTGTGTATGCGCACACACATATGACGCTTCAAATGGTTAAAAGCCATTCGTATATACATATGATTGAACGGTATTTTCCATGACACATTCACTGCTAAGTTAGGTAAGAACTGGCGCCAGTGTATCCGCACCATCGTAACACATCCTCTATAAGAAATCATATAAATTAATCAACGATATAAATATTACGCAACGTTTTAAAATATCTTATTAATTCACATGTCATTAATAATGCTCATCGATGACGATATGATCCGTGTTGGGGCGAAGTGGGAACACGTCTCCGGACTCCATGTCAGGATACCAGGGAGTCATAACTCGTAAGAGGCGACTAAACCCGGTACCAGCTGATCCCAGTATGGCGCACCCTATCTTAGCATGTCTACATGGCCTGGGCGTCAACGGACAGCAACGTAGGCGATATGTTAAGCTGTGTTCTGCGATCCCAGTGTTCCCAAAACAATAACAAAAACGCCACAGTTAGCCCTATGTCCAATAGTGTACATAGGCTGAAAAAGATTACAATGTCAGCTGAAAAACGTATTTTTCTTATAAATAACCGAACATAAAAATCTATCCATTTATATGCTCAAATTACGCTATAACAAACTCAATTAAAGGCACAGTGACGTCATACGCAATAATTCATGAAACTATATAATAAATCATTCCTTGTATAATAACGACGTTCTAGCATTAGTTCACTCATTAGCGTGAGCGGTGAGCGATAAGTAAGATGTTCAATTTAAACGATGAATGATAATTAACGTTTTTAGTTTCATATTCTACGCGATACTGAGTAAATGAAACAATAACGAAAAAGTATATAGTGCTAAATAGTTTTTCTTTTTAAGGCCAACCGTCTAGAAACAAAATATTAAATCTTAAGTGAACGAAACAAGAACAAAAAAGATATATCGTTTAATAGACTTTCTTATTGAATGAATAAACATGTGCAATGAATGAGGGGGTCCATTTACACACGTTTTTAATGAAAGTCGGGGGGCAGTGAGGCATCAAACATATTGAATTTATAATCGGAACGAGAACCGCGATTTGCCGGCGCTTGCTTCGCGTGGGAAGAGACTATCGCACGACTGGCTTCTATCGGAGTGATCTGTTTATTTGGTATCTACGTATCTATCTCTACTTTGAAAGTTTCCACGAAAACGTCGTTACACGGTGGACTCAGAACAATAAAAATGAGGAAACAACGCTATACATTACTGAGTATCTAAGTATTGTCTGTCTTTGTTTGACTTCGATAAAAGGACGTAAATTTTTATTGCTACTTTCAAACCTTTTATTGGGCTTTCTACATTTCATTTGGGCTAATTTGAAGAAATACGGATTTCAAGGGTCTTACGGTGAAAAGCAAAATTTTTTTGAATTTCGAAGCGAATGCATTTGAAATGCAACGTTTGCTCCCTCTACGATACACGCAGGAGGAAATAATTTGAATGAAAATATAGCAGCGAACTTCCGCGACGGAAGCGGCTCGCCTAAAATTTTGTATTAATACGTTTGACCCCTCAGGATTTTCAATTTGTATTCTGACAAATAACTCATACATTTGGGCCAAAATATTTGTATGTTACTAAACACTAAGTAGTAAGCACGAAATACCATTACATAATGTTTCTTGTTTTCTATTTTTATGCGAATAATATGAGAATGCTGTTATCATTAAGCGTGTGGTACAGAATTTTATTTATTTATTTAATCTTCAACAGTAACCTGAAGTTAGGTCACAAAAAGTGAGTTTTATGGCTTATGGCATTCTCTACCAGTCAAGGTAGAGTGATGGCGAGAATATGCGGTAGGCACACCAAAGTTAGTGGCCACATTATCACTGATAAGTTATATTAACAATAAAATTTTATAATATGTAAATTCATTATAAATTTTAAATATAATACTAAAATACATTTGATTAAATACGAGTAAGAACTCTACAAACAGTTTTTGCTTCCCAAAGCACTGTACGACTAAAATCGGTGTATTTTGATTTTTGTAACTATTTTTAACTGTTGTAAAGAGTTACACATGTTTGAAAACAATGGATTCTCAAACCGAAACATTTTTATCGAGTAATAATTTTGGATTGATCTAGTCCATGTTTTCATCGCACAAAGCTTCTTTAAATATCACTAAATTTCCCGCCAAATATTTCGTCAACACAGTACCTATATAGTTATGAGTAGGAAGTTGTTTTTTTATAATTAATATCACGCCAGGACAATTACGGGGTAGAAAGAGAGCACCAATCTGTTTATTTTTAAGAATTGCACTTAAATATTATAATTTTGACCTATTGGGAGAAAATAAGAAGGTGAGGTGAAAGAGTTTATGTGTACCTCATTCAGACAACCGGCCGCCATTAAGAACCGGTCTGGTCGAAGATTCTGAGAATCAGTCTGCCGTATATCAGCCAATTCGGTTTTTACATTCGCATCGCCTATCATCCCGGTGACTAGGCTCATCAAAAAGGAATTAGGCATGTCTCTCATTACGCCTTGTCCAGGATTAACGAGTTCTATGAAAACTTATCCTCGCAAGAGTGCATTATCCAATCCCAATAAGTAAATGACGGTTTCTTCTGTAACGATTCACGCGTCATTAGTAATCACTGTCCGAAACGAAATAAGAACCCAAGTTCAAAATGCGTTTTACGCTCCGAACTGCCCCATTATATTCGAACATCCCTTTCGCTTCAAATAGGGAGTCCATCCGACCATGCGATGGCCACTACCTGCACTTAAAAACGTACCTGTATATGAAATCCCAGTCCACATAATTACGTACAAACAGATAAAAACGAAATTGCCACAGCCGCTATCCATCCCTCTTTTGCCAATGCAATAATCTATACCTGTCTCGCTCGTGCTCGTTGATGTCTTTTACAGCACGCTTTAGGGACACTACAAATGTATGTAAATAGTACTTGATAAAGCAGGAATATTAATGATAAAATATAATATTAATTATTGTTGTAGGTCAGTTCAAGAAATATACTTATATTACAGAAACTTCATTCACACATTTGCGGTGACTCTGACGACTTAAATATCAAACATGTATTTCACGAGGTTAATTGACTTGTAACAAGAGTATTTGATATACAATACGCAGAGAGCCTTATCA
>DWEB01000059.1:0-11797 GCA_018245775.1 Pyrrhopyge zenodorus | reverse complement strand
TGGGATCATTATGATGGAATATAGATTCGATTCTGAATTTGAAGTTTGCTGATTTTTTTTAAATATCAGCGGAAAACAGAATGTTTTATCAGAAACATGTTAGAAGATTTGATTCTAAATAAGTTGATATTTTACCCTGAAAAAAATGCATGCAATGTGTTAGGCATTCAATTTAATTGAAATGATTTTACACAACACCTTAATAGGCGACGGTATATTTTTTTACTAATCAAAATTATAAAGAAAGTTGCTGAGTAATTTAGTGTTTTAGGGTAATGAACGGCTGGTTGTAAATACTGAGTTATGACGAGGTGTTATAATTCCGAACACACAGAGCGCGGCTCGCGGTTCGCCTCGAAAACAGCAAAGGAATGTTATTAAAAAGTTATGGGATAAGCCGACGGCACGTGCCCTGGCGACGCCTTCTCCTAATCATAAACTTTAAATGCGAAAATATTCTTAACACCACTGTTAAAGCCTCTAATATATTTGTATTTTTGGATTCATAACTAATAGTGATTACATTTAATCTGATCTAATTAATAGATCTATAGATTAAATAATAGATCTAATTAGTAATTATAAATATTTTCTATGTATAATAATTCTGTAATCTTACATTTAGTAAGTGAATATTACCTACGTTAGAAATATGGGAGTTGTTAAATATTAGCAAAGGACAAAATATTTTTCGTTCTTCAATTAAACGCAACGCCGCGGTACAGAGGCGCCCGGAATTAATTCCACAGCTAAGTAGATAATGTAGGGAAGGAGCTGCCCCTCCCCGCCGGTCTCTTCACGCCTCAAGAAGAACTTTCAATTATGATTTTGTCTAATTTTAATTAAGTGCTCTCAAAAAGGCTTTTCTTCGTCGAAATTAATATTTGAATATAATTTGGGAGGAGCGCGCGGGCGGAGTCTGTCGTTGGAGGAATAATTAATTCCATTATGTAGGTAAGTGGTCCGGTTCTGCCTGCCACCCGCGCCTCCCCCCTCGGTACCACTGCCACTACACAGTCAACACAGCTTCATAATTTAATTGCTTCGCGGTGTAAAAAACGAGATAAATAAGTACGTGGGGTAGTAATAGCCACAATAGCTATAGTTCTGTATGAACAATATTATAAATGAAACAGAAACTAAGTAGGTAGCCGTAGTGAGCGGCAATTTGCGCAACAGGTCGGGGCGGAAGCGACCTGCAGCGGCGTGATTGCGACCAAATGTTTCCTCCGCAGCGTCTGGCTTACGGTTTTTGCCGGATTTTTTGTCCTCTCTCACTGATAAGTATATGTGCCATTGATAGGTTCGGCTCCGTGTTTGTTTAAGCCGCGACTCAACGCGCAAAGGAAGTGTTCGAGTTAGGAACGGGTGTTATAACTCGAGTGTTCTCAAACTGCATAATAATTTGTTATTGTATTTGAATATTGACAAATAATGAGAAAAATATTTTGGTCGCAGGTGTGTCGGTAAGGCCGTTATCCAGTATGCGTCAAGATTCGCTTCCGATGCTGGCCGAACGCCTACTGGCCAGCCGCGCCGCCGCGCTGGTGGCAGGGCTGCCGGCAGAACTGTACTCCGGGGCCCTGTTGGCCGCATGGCCTCCGTCGCCGCCAGCGCCATTACTACCACCTCCCGCACCAGAACTAGAACGAGCACGAAAACGACGCCGCACGCCCAAACTAGATGACACTGCATCTACGGCTCCACCCTCGCCTCCCTCTTCAGGCTCTTCCCCTGGTGCCGCCGACCCACCTCGTGATAAGCTCTTTACTTGCAAAGTATGTTCGCGATCATTCGGCTACAAACATGTTCTACAAAACCACGAGCGTACACACACCGGGGAGAAACCTTTTGAATGTGGAGAATGCCACAAACGCTTCACTCGCGATCACCATCTCAAGACCCATCTTCGCTTACATACTGGAGAAAAGCCGTACAGCTGCCCGCACTGTCCGCGACACTTCGTCCAGGTCGCCAACCTCCGACGACACTTGCGCGTGCACACTGGTGAGCGACCCTACGCATGTGCGCGCTGTCCAGCGCGTTTCTCTGACTCCAATCAACTGAAAGCACACGCACTTGTGCATGAAGGTGACGCACCATTTGCATGTCGTTGTGGAGCAAGGTTTAGGAGAAGACAGGCGGCAGCACTTCATAGGTGTTCAGGAGGAGGATGCGAAACTGATGCACCCAGCCCTCCAGCTGCTGTAGCTCCTGATTGGCGCTGGGACGAATGGCCTGAACAGACGGAGCCCGAGGATCTGTCGCTGCCGCGAAGGCCGGCCACGCCGGACTCGCCGACCGACCTGCGTGTGCACTCCGCGTAGTGGGTGCTCCTCCTGTCCCACAGGCTGCGCGCCGTTGAGCCGGTATACGAGTTCCTTCTTCATAGAGTCGCGCCACCGTCGGCCGTCATCGTAACGACTTGTTTTCGATGTTCCTTCATTTCCTTCTACGACCTCTAAATGTATTTGTGAGACACTAAATCAACACTTGCTCTAGAAACCGTTGCAATGGTCAACGTTTTTGCAAGCTCTTTGTTAACCTTCTCGGTAAGACTACTGACGCAGTCTCGTTTGGTAGTTACCTATTCATTATACGCACGCAAAAAAGCGCTCTTTTTATGGATGTTACAGTTTAGAAGTTTATTGTCGTGCCATTTGCATAATCGCAAGGCGATGTAGTGCAAAAACTTAGCCATTTTTACTCTTTTGTTTCGCCAGTTACAAAACACAGAACACGTTGCACAAAAGATATTTTATGATTTATTATCTCTTTGTCAAAGCAACGCTAGAAAAACTTGTTCGTTATGCTTAACGTTTATTGATCTGGAATCGACGTCCTCCCTCGCGCCCGGCCAACTGTAACCGGAATCCGATCGAGAAGGCCGCGACATTCCCTTATTATTTCAGCGACAAAGGCTAGTTAACAATCGGTGATTATTAAGTATTGATTCGGGCGGGAGTTCCGCAGCCGGACAAAGACGTCGCCATTGTTCGCGCCCTGATACGCGTTTCGTTACAACCGGTTCATAATCACCCTTATTATACCCAATTCTCAGCTTTTTCAACGGTTTCTTAAATTTTTGATAGTTTTCGTGATTTTATTATTACGTTCTCCAACGGAATTCACGTGTTGTAACCGATACTCTCACATAATACACTTATAGGGGATGATTATTTGAAATCAATGTAGCTTCGGCAGTAGGTAATTACTGATGAATATACGAGTAAGTTATTTGAAAGGATACGTCGACAAAAGACGAGCCGATCGGGCGCAGCGAGCTTTTGTAAATAATGCTATCTATAAAGTATTTATTATTTATCGTTTAGATTGTAGGTGTTCTATTAAAAGCATATATTGTGGAAACGATTACTGTTAATATTCTGTGTACATAGGTATTTAAGACAAATTGTCCGTCATAGATGATCGGATATTTATGGCTAACTCATAAGTTATATAGAACATCACGGGAGATACATATGGGTGCATTGTTGTATTTAAATAATCGTCCGTGGATGTCAAACATACGTCAGTGTTGTATGTGAACTTGGGCCATGTACATGTTTGAATTGAGTTGTTAGGAAATATTATGTATATTCGTATAGTTTTTAAGATACAGTCAAAATATTTAATGTCATTGTATATACATTTAGTTTATATATATGTGTAGTAAATTCGTTGTGCACATGGCCTTAGTTTTTAGAATAAAAACCGCGAAGATGATGTAGTACCGATCAAAGGTACAAGTGTGAAGCATTATTGCAATTTGTTCTACGGGTATTAGTTTCCTATTAGGTGTAATGTTTTTATTTGTCATTTGAAATTTCTTTTGATGCTAACGGTATTTGTTTTAAATGTTTTACGCACATGTATAATTATCATATTGACGTATTTAAGCGATGATGATTGTTGATTTTAATATTATTTTATTTTTCATTAGGGTTATGTATATGGTAGGTGAATAGTTAGCATTTTTCTATAGCGTAAAATAAAATATAACATAAAATATTTTTCCCAAAGAAATAATTGGTACAAAATTGAATGTGTACAAATTTGAATGTTTAAATTTAGAATTCGTAATTTTCATGTTGCAAATTTGTAATTTACGGTAGTTAGTGTAATGTTAGTGACGGGTGCCATTATCTACCTCATACGAACGGTTACACCGTGCCAGGGTAAAGAGCCAAAGTACTCCAAATATTTTCTATTGTTCTCCTCTATTGAGATAACGTAACACACCAGGTCGACCCGATGATATCCGCCTACCGACTACCTATCATAAATGTGTCACTTGAGACTGAATATTCCATACAAAACCCTGAAATATTGACTTGATTTCATTTCATATTTTACAATAGTTAACCTATCTCGAGTACCTCCCAAATTACAATCTCATAATCTGCCGTGTTATGCAATTATTTTGAGTTCCTATTTTGATGAATATTTTTAATTGTTTCATTTTCGAATGTTGTTCACATAGTGTGTAATTAACTTGGTGCCATCTGTTAAGAGATACGTTTACAATGAACTAAAAAAATTTAAAACATCAACTACCTCAAACTAGTAAATCAGGTGATCTTTTAAATGTAATGCGAACAAAACATGTGACTATTGTTCGACATGTAATATTTATATTTCATAAGATTCGATGTCACATAGTTATGATACGATAAATATACCTATGTATTCCTTTATCAATGTCCAGTACATAACTATTAATAAAGAGATGTTTGTTATTTATTATGTTGTCTCATTATATCATCTGCTGAACAGTTGTTACCTCATTTAATGAGATAACAGACGATGTGCCCGAGTTTCTTTCAATACACTGATCAATACTGGTTTAATACCAGTTTCGTGAAGTTTGACTTTATAGACTAATACACTTGTCTATTAAGATGTGTCGCCTTCTTGCAGTGGACGTGAAGTCTTCAGGCTGAATTATGGACTCTGAGAGGATTATAGATTAGAAGTTAAACATCTGATACTTAAACAAACTACAAGAATATTCCGTAAAGAGTCCTGCCTTATTACATTTTGGTTAAAATTAAAATATGCACATTAAATGAATGGTATCTAATAACGAATTATTCGTTCTGTATATCCAAAAATTGTATTCAGCGATAAAGATCGTTATAATTGATCAAACTGTTGTAAATGAGGCAAAAGTAGCACATACTAAATGAAACTTACATAGCACATACTATACGTACATATGAAAGTGTACCTAAAAAGTGTCGTTTAACAAGTCACCAATATTTTAACGTAGCAAATGCATGTACCAGCTCGTACTGCCTGGATAATCAAAAACAAAGCTACGTTAAATTAAATTTACATTAAAAGGGTATTCTCAACACAAACTTGATACAACTTTTAAATTTGCACATACCACAATACAGGAAAGGTGTGCAATTCGGATTATTCGTTACATGACATTATAAGCGTTTCAAACTTGTACGTCACTTGCGGTAACAGTTGAGACAGACCACGCAATGAAATCTGCACACTTTCAAGTCTGCCCATCGCCACCAGGCGGCGTTGTCAGTGTTGTCTTCTGTTATTATGAAAGCGACGAGAAGGGTTGATGATATGATATTTGCACTATACTTGCTAATTGCACAGGCAAGCTAAAGCGTAAGTTTTAATTAACATAAAAAATACTTATACGCATTCTTTGTAGTAATAATCATTAAGAACTACATTTTGGAAGGTATTAGCATTGTTCTTGAATAATTCTACTAAATCGGTGATACCCTATAGAAATTATGTCTACTTTTTGAAATATTCAAAATTATCCGATTTCTTTTAATATGGACTCATTATATTTTTATTATTATTATTACAAAATAACGGTTCATTCTATTATTATACCATATTCATTTATCATTGATTCAACGACTCGACTGTCTATTGGACACTACATCATCATGATCACTAACGTTCACAGTTAAACGCAGACCTGTTCCAACATACATATATAACGGGTATAACTCAACAAAGACTGAGCTTTGTATTAGACACTACATCAAAATACATCTTCACATACATACATCATCATCATACAATAAGTTTTGTGGGCACTATTCCATCATAACCATGGTCACTAACGTTCACTGTTAAACGTAGACATGTCACAAACACCGCGGGCATAGCACAGCGGTAAGTACGGGTATGAAGAAGCACGCGAGACACTACCTTCGACTACTGTTACAGGTAGACATATCCCAAACACCGCCGGTGTAGCTCAGCGGCAGTGAAGAAACAGGCGACGTAACACTTTCGCCCACTGTTAGAGGTAGACATGTCCCAAACACCGCGGGTATAGCTCAGCGGTAGCTATTGAAGAGGCACTCGGTATTGGCATCTCCGTGGCGACACACGCGCGGGAATTCGCCCGGTATTTATTAATCGCTCAGCCGGTCCGCGAACAGCGATCCGTATCGGCGGTAATGAATTTCCTCATTCATTCCACGAATCAATTATACTTATAAGTAATTCCATTTGTGTTCGAACCTCTGTCCTATCTTATTAATTTAATGACTACGACAGAGCGAAGTGGGTGATGCCGGCTCTCTACCGTAAACTAAACGTCCTTTAATGAGAGTCATTGGAATGGATATAAAATATTTCGTTTAGAATTCAAATTTTTTATAGTGTATTGGAAAACGTTAACCTTTTTTAATTAAAAATATTACTTTGAAACATTAGCTCTTAATAATTAATAACCACTCTTATTGTGGCTATGTTTTTGAAATTGTATTACAAAAAATTATTTTTAATTATAAATGAATATTATATTATAGATTATATCATACTTGCTTTCAACAGCGTTATTCGTTTACACGTAATTTTATTAATTTTGAAAGATTATTTAAATTTACTAGTGTCGGAAGTACTGCTAAAGAATAGGAATGCGATTTCCTTCATGCAAGTAAGCACAGTACCATCCTTTACTAACAGATTGTACGGTCAAATCTAAAGAATACCTTAATTTTTATTACTAAAGAAGTCAATCCACCTTTTTATGGGCACTTAGCTATATACAGTTTCACAATTACCTACACGTTTTTCAAATCTAGATATTTCGTATTTTAAAACAGTAGTCGCAAATATTCCATGAAAAGGACGAAAGCGGGCGAATTATAATTTATTTGGAGAAGTGGCAACGAGCCCCGCGCCCCGCCGCCGACCTACCCTTTGCTTTCGCCCTTCGTTACGTACACACGCGAACACCATTGCAACTCGCAAACTATGACTATATTTTTAACTCTTAAAGTTCGTATAATTACAACTAATTACTAATTACATTATTAGATCGTATACATTCTTGATGTTGGTAGTCATTTTATAAAGGAATTTGAAGGATATTGAAATAGTTATTGTTATTCAATAATAGAGAAGTTGTCACAATAATTAATTCTAGCAATTTAATAATCTTCTTCGTCGAGTCGATGGCTGATCGTGAGTGATCAGCCAGCGTGGTGAAAGGATTAGTCGCAATGTCCAGGGTGCGCCGGGCAGTGTATGTTCGTACTTAAACGTACATTACAAACGTTTTTGTTACGTTTTAAACATACATATTCGCCATTCGGGGAGGCTCCTTTCATGCACCCTATAATAAGTTATAGTAAGTAATTTGTTCCAAAAATGTTTTATAAATGTTTACTTCTTCTTCTTCTTCTTCAGTCCTTTTTCTTCAATGTCCAGGGTGCGCTGCGCAGTATATGTTCTTACTTAATCAGACATAGTCGCCGCTTAAAGAAGCTTCTTTCATGCACCCCTATGTTTATTAGAACTGGTAGAGTTAGTAGTGTAGAGCTATTAGTTCCTATGAATTTATGCATTTTTAACTATATTATTGACCGTTTTTTAGAATCGAAATGGCTTAACAAACAGACATATAAAAGCTAGCTACTAACCAGTAACAAAGATGAAGCACTTTTCGAGAGCATCATGTACAGTCTCACTAAAGTTTTAAAAGTTAATTACAATGTATCTCTACGTTACGTCAATACTTTCAATAAAGAGACAAGTATCATCTCCATCACCAGCCTTTGTTGGTCCACTATTAAGCATAGGTCTCCTCCAACGTGCGCCATTTTTCCCTGTCGTCAATTTGCCAGGTACACGTAATTATCATTAAATTTAATATCCATCTACTATCTTACATTATATATTATAATAACATTTATAATTTTTGACTGGCCCGTTGGCGCAGCGGTTAGTGAACCTGACTGTTGCGCCGGGGGTCGTGGGGTCGATTCCCACCCAGAATAAATATTTGCGTGATGAGCACAAGTATTTGTTCTGTGTCTGGGTGTAAAAATATCTATATAAGTATATATTTATATGTATATCTGTAGTTTATCAGCCACCTGGTTACCATAACACAAGCTCTCTTGATGCTTACTTTGGGATCAGGTGACCGTGGGTGGAGATGTCACAAGATATTATTATTATTTTTATTATAATTTCATGGGGATCACAAGAGTTATGTTACATTTTAACTATTTCCACTATTGGTACATGTATTAAAAACACCAAGTTTTAGAATTTTATCTACCAACATTTTAATACGCAACTTTACTATCAAGTCACATTCACATGGAAGATACACAGTTCCACTTTTATTGTGGTAGTATAAAAAAGCAAATTTATTCATTCCAAAGCAATAAAAATGAGAATAGCATGAATAAGATTATTGGCTCATAATATGATAGAAAATTTAGATTTTTTTTTCATTATACATTTTGCTATTTTTCTCGTTATAATATTCTCTTTTTAGTTTGAGGCTGTTATTAAATTATATATTCTTTAATAAGTGGTTTCAATACGATTAATATTTGTTAGATATTATCAGCCAACGATGTGTCAACGGAACTGATGTCTGTCTCTCACAAAATATACACTTTCGTTAAAAAAATAATATTCACTAATTAAGTTACAACGCTGCGGTATGGAACTTCATACTTTTCTGTTTTTTCTTTAGGTAGGTTGCGTTCAAAGGAGCTGGCGGGGCGCGGGCGCGCGGGGCGGGCGGAATTAAAAGGGAGTCGGAGGGGGAGGCCCGCCCTGGATACCGAGAGGAGTTTTAACCAATTAATTTTGTTCCTCAACGCAAACTCCGCTATATAATAAGGTATAAGTAGGCATTAACTGAGGCGCGCCGATAGCTGGCCCGGCCGGGGGCGACTCCGCCGTCTCCTCGCCTCTTATAACGATGTTTTATTTCTTGTTAAGCTCTCCGTTTCTCCACTTTTAATATTTAATAGCATTTTCATGGCTCATGTTTATAGCGCACTTACGAATTCCCGACATTATTGATGTTGTTTTATCGCTATCATTGTTTTCCAACAGCTCCAAATCGGACGTTACGATTAAGCAAATGCCCTGTTACGCGCGCTGTTAAGCCGAGGTACACTTCACCGGTTTATTACTCTACAAAAATACCAGCTGAATACGCCACAACAGATGAACAAGATAACAGAAACAGTCGTAGATACAGAAATCCTAACGATAAGGCCATGGTCACATTGGAAGCTTCTGGAACACACCGCCTTTAATCGAGTGCCCATGTATTTTGCAACATAATATTATGTTAATTTCCAAAACTCTTACACCCCCATAAGCATGTTTTAAAATGAAATTCAAATACAAACTTGCGATTCTTAACCCCCTTCTCTTCGCCTCCCGCACCATTGTCAGATTGACTTATGTCGTGTAGTTACTGCTCGTGCCATATGGCCGTGCTACGAGTATATATCTTCAACGGATTCAGGTAATCATGTAAGAACAAAGAATCTAAGACAAAAAGCGTATTTGGCTCCATGTGGCACCGTGACTAAACAGTGCAAAGGGGTTTCCTTTCACTCACTCGCCCGCAGCTACGGAGATTTATAAATAAGTTGCTTATAAAAACACCGCGCTCGCGCCTCCGCCCGCTAGAGGCGCGCGCGTCAAGGTGACGCTCTTAAAAAACATCTCTTAACAATATACATTGTGTTGTTAAAAAACAGAGACGCACACGCCACAAAAAACAAACCGCAGAACAGTAACACGGTTAAAAAGCGAAGTGCAGCACGCGAGCCGAGACACCCTTTCCCTTTTGAGCGACTCGCGCTACCTTTTTTATCTAAGTAGGGTACAGTTTTTTACGCCGCGATGCTACGTATAAATTAATAAACGTACGTGCTCATAATCTGCCGCTCGGAACACTTTCGGCTTTTGCTTTTTTTTTATATAACAAGCGAACATTCATTTGTTTTTGTGCGTGGTGGCGGAAATGGTAGGCCTATTGATTAAGGTACGTCCGCTGCCTCGGCGCTCCCGCGACAGGTGCTCGGTGTTAATTCCGCATTCAATTTAAATATCTCTTGCAGAATTAATTTAATGGCGATTGTAGTGCAAACCGTAATCGGAGCTTGCACGTGTTTTCGAACTACACGTATTAACTGTTAGCTGTTAACAATGCGCCTAGCAATTTCTTAGAATGTCTTATTTTGAGGATTATTGTTAAAATAAATAGAAACACAAAGATTAATAATTGTATCCAATGTGTGACACGTGTAATGCGTGTGCAAGACAGATATTCTTATTAATTTTTGTTTATGAGAAAAATATTCGTAGTACCATTTAAGATATACTTCCTCGTTGGTCGTATTGGTTGCAAGTGCGACTGCCGATCGAGTGGTCCTGGGTTCTAATCCTGGGTCGGGTACTATTAGATTATTCTAATTTAGGTTATCTAAAAGTGGCTCGGAGGTTGAATTTGTGCCCGGTATATAGCAATAGGCTCACCACCTACTCCATAATAAGACGTAGGTAAGCATAACTGGTGAAATATGGGAGTATACTACACTCCTCTGCCTACCTGTTCGGCGAGTACTGGCGTGATGTTACGTTATCTGTTACGTCTTTTTAAATGCTTCAAATGTGGGAATAAAACAATAATATCAACATTCGTTTCCTTAAATATTGAAATAACTTATTTGTTAATCGTTTAAAAGAAAAATGATTTAATAATTTCAACTCGTACGTACCTACTGTTTCACAGCTGACTGCCTCTGTATCCGGTACCCACGGACTGCTCTGAGTTGCACTCGAAATACCAACAACTTCTGCATACCGGAAGATGCAACGGAGAATTTTTTTTGAGCCAATGACGTAAAAGTCACATGGCTTTGCCTAAAACGAAGGAGAGGTTTGACCTTTTGACAGAACCGTAAATAAAAAGAGAGCTATTTGATTTTCTCTTTTCGTTCTTATAAAGTGGCAAAGGAAAGAAGATGGTACGTACAACTAAAGGGAATTTGTTGTTGGTTAAAAGTAAATTTATTGATAAATATCCGATATAACAAGTATTATTATTTTTTTCTCCCGATCATATTTTATCATTCCATTGCTGGACACGGGTCTCCTCACATAATGAGAGGGTTAAGACTATAGTCTGCCACATTGGCCAAGTGCGCCTTGGCAGGCCACACTCGCCTTAGAGAACACTTTTTTATGAATTCTAAGGTGTGCACGTTTTCTTTCACTGCTATAGCAAGTGATATTTAAACTTAAAACGCACATTTTGTAAACAGATGCTCGCCAAGATTTGAACCCGGCCCCCGGGGAGTAAGAGGCTGAATTTCGAACCACTAGGCTATCACTGGCTTGTATGGCTGGCTGTATTATATATACAATACCTGGATGACCAAGCTTTTCTCGGTGTGCTTTTTTAGTACATCATGTTTTTTTGGAATTATATCTACTTATACCTATGCAAATTACTTACTGATGAAATATGAAA
>DWEB01000058.1:0-11797 GCA_018245775.1 Pyrrhopyge zenodorus | reverse complement strand
ATTAGCGTTAGAAAACATGAATTTAGTGTCATTATTTAACTCATATAGTCAGCTCGGTGTAATTACGTGCTGTTAGTAACATGCGGGGGTTGGGGTTTTGGGGGAGGGCTGCGTAAAATAACTGAAACCGACGTTTTCACTCTTTTCCATTTAGTGTAACTCGCGAGTCACACATGATTGCGTGGTGGTTCTTGCATATGTTTATAGAATTCATTGAGGGCTATTGATTGAAATAAAAATGGACGTAAATTACACAACATTAATATTTGAAAATAACCAGTAAATGTTAAAAAATATATGAAAATTATGCATGTCAGTCTCAGTCCGTGTAAAAACCAGCAAAAAATTTAAATCACGGCTATCGTCGGATAGAGAGGCTTATGGGTCCCGCATAAGTACACCAATACCCGGCGCCGAAGGAGCAACGCGGTTTCGGGAGCGCCACAAAGCTGCCAAGGCATGCTTGCTTATTTCACATTCAAAATCGCTTTGATGCCATAGATGTTTCACGATAAAACCAACTTATTTTGAACTTTTTTTTGAAAGTTACTTAATTTCAAAATCGCTTTGATGCCATAGATGTTTCACGATAAAACCATCGGCTGTGTGCACCGACATAGCTACTCTCACTTTTTTAGAGATATTATATCGTACTTCTGTCCTCTTAGAATGAGTAGGGTTAAGGTTATATGCTGCTACTCCGACCAAGTGAGTGTTGGCAGACTTCACACACCGTAGAGAACTTCTTGGCCAACTCTAAAGTGTGCAGATTTATTCACAATATTTGCGTTTAACGGCTGTCTGCAGACAGAACGCTTTCAAAAAGCAGTCTAAAATAACTTATAAATATTAATGAGCGTCATTTCATACAAACAAATGGACTTTTTATACCGAAGAAGGCGTGCGAGACGCCGATGGAGAAAACATATATTTGAACCGCACTGTACGTCGAGTATTTTTATATTATACCTAATTTGTAATGACTGTCTCTTTGGTCGTATTGGTTGCAAGGGCGACGCCGATCGATAGATTCTGGGTTCGATTCCCGGGTCGGGTACTATTAGATTTTTCTAATTTAGATTTTCTAGTAGTGGCTCGAAGTCGAAGTGGCTCGAAGATTTGTGCCCGATATATGACAATAGGCTCACCACATACTCCATAGTGGGACCTAAATGTAACTGGTGAAACGTGTGGAGTGAAGTACACTCCTTTGCCTACCTCTTCGGGGATTATAGGTGTGATGTTACGTTTTTGTCATGACTTTTTGAAGGATAATCGTGTGTACGATACGGTCTGATGATATTTAATTATTGTAATTATGGAATTATAAAACATTTTCAGCTAGAAGTGTGATGGGCGTGAAGTATGAAGGCCGTGAGGTTTATAAAGACAGAAATATTTAGCTCCCTGGCTCCTCCGTGAGAAAACTGCGTAGGGATATGAAAACGTACTTTAGACGAATTATACTTCTTTGGCGTAAAAAACCCACATACCTTCTATCTCCATCTAATGATCTAATACATACTTAATCACGACACATACAGCGACGAGAACTGCTGTGTATTCAATAACTAGCTTGTACCCGCGACTTCGATCGCCTTGATGACAACTTTGACAGTATATGAGCAAAGGCGTGCTCTCTTTGATTTACTAAATGAATATATTTCTGGAGAAAAGGCGAATTGGTAGGTATGCCATATGACCATATAAGACTAAATTTTCTATTCCTATGAAATGATATTTTTTGAAGATAAAAGGTACCCAATATCTTTCTGTACTTCTGACAATATGTGTACAAAATTTGTTGATGATCGACTGAGCAGTTGAGACGTGAAAGCGTAACAAACAAACTCACATTGCGTTTATAATATTATTATAGTTAGTATGACTGATGGAAATCCATTGTATAATGCGATGACAACGCTTGGCGTTTGGATATATGTACATAATAATAATAATAATAATAATAATAATAATAATAATAATTCTTTATTTTCAATAACAAAAAGAAATTACATAGCAAGTGGCTAGTCTTCTTTTAAGCACAGGGTGCCTGTATTATTATTATACGTTTAACCTAAATCCGTTCATATTTATTTTCAGTTGATTTCTTTTGTTTTGTACGCACTCTTGAATATAAATAAATATACCCAATTTTTCCACATACATAACGAAACATAAATAACATAAATATGCCCTTAAGGGAGTCCTATATTTGACTGTGCATTGAGACAGTAACATTGATAATTTAATTATATTAACATAAAACATAAAGTTACGCTGCGCATTACGTTACGAGCATCGTCATTACATAAGCCTCTATTGCAATGCTTCTGGACACATCTCCCGAGGTATGCCACTGTAAGTGTCTACCGCTGCTAGCCGCGTTTATTTTTTTTTAAACTGTATACATCTCAAACGAATGTCGAAGATGTACAACAAGTCTATCAGGACGCAAATATTTGACACAAGGTGTACCTTCCTATGGCGAAAAGTACCTGGCGTGACAATATGATAATAACCTTATCGCCATATTGTAATATCACACGTAACACAATATATTGTAATATTATGTGTGTGCTGTTGAAAACGAAAATTGTTATTGTGTAAATCAAACAAAGACAGTCGCAAAACCTAAAAAAGAGCCAGTCATCGATTGCGACGTTATGTAACAGCACATCACTCGTGAATCAGTCACGCGTTGTGACGTCACACGCAACATGGCTCGCCACTCAACCGTTTAGTTGTTTCTGGCTGTATGTGCTTTGCTATGAGCTTTTTTTTTTCTATCCGGTTTTCTGTTTACTCAAAGTGGCCTGTATTTTACTAATATTCTATGTGCGAATATTCTGATAGTATAAGATAAATATAAATCGATTATAATAGTGTTTCATAAATTTAAATAAATGTTGTATATATATTTCATATTGCCATTAAATTATAAAAAAATCTTCATATATTTCGAACTGTTGTAGGTGCTCTACGAGCAAGTGGTGAAAACAAAGCAAAATTACTAAAATGCTTACATCCTTAGGATACATTTCCTTTCAAGAGTGTGGAATATGAGAGTATACAGTTTGAATAACCTTCAAAATTTTGTACAAACTTAAATAAAATAAATGATGTTACGTATTATATAATATTTTAACAGAGGTAGATTGAAGATACAGTGTTATAAAGGAACTGATCACGAATTATCTATACACCAAACTTACAGACATGACAGAATTCCAAAAACTGTATTAAATATTAATATTAAAACCGTATATGAATTAACAAGAGGTAGAAAAACCGTACGAAATACGAAAAGTTAGCATAAGATGCTTTTGCTATACTGTCTGCTATCTTTACTCGAACAATTCCGCTAATTTTATCTATTCACAGATGTGACCATGCTAATTCCGATCTGTCGTAAGTTGGCCTAACAGAATATATTGTCATTGCAAAGAAAGTGCAAGCAACAATCGTATGTGCGAAGCATTCAGTTGCGCAAGCGCGAGTTTCCCCCACGGGCCTCAGGGGAGGGGTAAGAAGTAGAGGGCGGAGGAGGGGCGGGAGGGGGGAGTCTGCGACACTATTCGCTATTTATACTAATTGGCACTGACACTAGTAAATTGGCGCGTTAAGCAAACAGTTCTCTATTAGAAATATTTAAATACTAAAGCAATAGGCTCACCCCCGTATTCCATAATGGAGCGTTTAACGTAGCTGGTGAAACGTGGGAGTGTAGTACTACACTCCTCTGCCTACCTATTCGGGGATTACAGGCGTGAAGTTACTTTTATAAATGTAAATGTTTGTCGTTACAACTGGGTGAGGCACGCGAGATTTTCCCGCGCTATTACTTTATTGTTGGCAGCCGAATGCTATTCGAGGCACGACTGTCGTGTTTACAACGCTTTCTTTGCCAAATATCCTATTGGCAAACCGATGCGACTGCCACGTAACGCGACCATAATATGCGCGACCATAATATGCCTCAACATAACGCCTCTACAAAATAAAAATGTTTCCACGTGTCACCGTTTGTATTCTTTTCAATATCAACGCCCCCATGCAATAAACACGTAATCGAAAAAATCAAATTTTACAGGAAAAAACCATTTAGTGTTTTAGGGCTATATCTTCTCAACAAGCTGTTATTAAGACAAAATTGATATGTGAGTAAAAAGCTAATGTTTTGCGCAATAGGTTTGTGGGATAACCCTTACATTATATACATACATTTTTGTGTAATACATAAAAATTCATATTACGTAAAACGTCCCTATGACATTTTTTCAGAAATAATATAATAGGATTATAAGTTATCAACTTGATTTCAGTTTTATACAGTTACTGGATTATTGCGATAAATTTCTTCAACTTTTAGCGCAATTATATATCTGTACTAAGTTATCCAACGAATTTTCTTATTGTTGACATGAACCTTAACCTTCCATAACAGAGTTATTGGGGTAAAATCTAAATAACTACTAGAAGGTTAAAACATTTAACATTTTTTTATGATATGCATTTTTATTTGTAATCATCGCATACGGGTAACTTATTAAGGCTGTTTTATAAAATAAAAAAATATGATGTTTTTTTTATAAGAAATTAAATATAAGTAATTGAACGTTATTAAAATCAGTCTCCATTATTATTTGTGGGTCATTAAAATCAATAAAAACACTAATTAAGTCCTTTATTAGGAAAACTAAACAGAGTTATCATGAGTTTCGGAGGACTCTTCGTTTGTGAAGTTATTTTTCTCCGTATAGTAGGTTAGCGATACATAAAAAGCATGATATTATCGGGGAATTGATTCACTATTGTATAAAGGTGGTAAATCAGTATGTAACGCCTTGCTGGTTGGAATTCTTTCATGATAAGCCTGTTTTAAAGTAATGTTTTGCATTGGTGAATCCAGTTTAGCGTTTCGTCCACGTCGTCTTATTTAAGTAGAATGTAAAGTGCCCAACACCAAATACTCCTCATCAAAGTTGTATTTAAAAAAAACTTTGCCCAATTGTGACAGTGACACGTTAATTTCTAGCACATCGGACCAACGGTTTGTATTTCCATTCGAGTCTCGACGCCAATTCACAGGGTTAACTAATTTCGAATCATCCGATGGAATCGAAACATCCGATTGCTCCATCCCCTTTAAGGTGTACTTTTCTCCGGTTAATTTGGAGTTCAAAATAATATTGTATACTTGGTCAGGAGTATACATAACTTTATTCTTCATGTTACGTTCTATACGTACAGCTCACAAAAAGTTAAGTTCAGCTTACAAAAACTGCCATACATAACTTCCGATTTCTATACAACCTCTTTTTGCAATATGGTAATGCCATACACAACAATAGTCTTTCTTACGTAATACAGTAAAATTATACACAGGGTACTTCCTTTTATAATGAAAGATTGCTACATTAGATTGAGGAATATTTAAAACCTTTTGCAAATTAAATATCGCAATTGTGCTGTCTTTTCTGTCAAACTTATCTTTTTTTCGTTCTTAATTTGCCTAACCCTTTCTTTTCTACGTAAATGACATACATAGTTCCCTTCTAAGGATTACTTTGATGAAGGCCTTTCTCATATACTTACAAAACATGTCGAACACTGGTCTTTTTTAGAGTTAAAGAAGGAATAGTTAAATTTTGAATTAAAAATTGTCTCATACTGACGTTTAGTCACCATTCAGCATAATTTTGTTTTATAAACCATTAAGTGTATAAGCGGTACATGCGTGATATGTTAAGATTTTCTGAAAGATATTGATGGAACTTTTTCTTGTATAGTGCGACTCTACTTTAGGAAATAGTTCAATATGCGTTACAATACTAGATTCCGTGTCGGGGTTAATTCTTTGTGGTCTATTTTTATGCTTTCCTCTATTATCCTGTAAAGGTTCATCCAATTCGTTCTTTTATATCGCAGTATAAATCATATGCTCCCCAATATTAAAAGTATTTATAAAGATTTTTTTGCAAACAGGAATTTCTTTGTCATTTAAAGGCAAAAAATACTTAATGGTCTGTGAATTATTTTATAATATCTTTTTAGTGTGTCTTGTTATATATGACGTTTGGTATTCCCGATCAGTTCATTTATAAAATGAATCAAATAAGTCTTGTCTCTGTGCCATAGTAAATTTGCTTCTGCAGTTCATAGAGTATGAATATAGAGTTATGGGGGTACTTTACATTTGTATTAGATCCTTCGTAAGCCTTACCACAGTTTTTCAGCAATTTGTTTTTATTTCTGAACCAAAAATTTTGATTACGCTTACGTTTTGTACTCGGATGCATGTTATCCTTGGAAGTAGAAGGATAATTTTCAAAATACATATCTCTTTAATATTATCTGCAACATCTTTTTCGCTTATTTCTTCGTTAGTGTTAATAAGTATACGATTATTAGGCTCAGATTCCACCTAATAATAAGTAATCTATTTCCGTCTATTCTCACACAAGAAAGAGACACATTGAATTTTTTGGATTCCGTCTTCTATGTGTACTACATAGAAATTATGCATTACAGGTCAATACGTGTTCTTAATTTGTACGAACGAATAAATTTACTCCACTAGGCGTATATTTAGGTCCCGATGAAAACTGTTATGAAGTACTGTCGAAAATGTCTGCCACACAATTTACTGCAATAAACATGTAATGGCATTAACCGCATTTATTCTGAAATTAATTTAAAGTAATAATACTTAGCCAAAATTCAGTTACAAAATTTTTAACGTTATAATGAATATCCTGGTTTTTGCAGTAAAAAAAAAATTAAAACAGTTCCGTGCAATAAAAATGTCATGAGATATTTTGTCATAAATAATTAAGAAAAAAATATGAAAAAAATTACATAGGTGTATCCCGACTCTAGAAAACTAAATTAACAATAAAAAAAATTTCAGCAATAGTACATTACAAGCTTCTTGCATGGGGGCGTCGATATGTACCTACATATGTATCTCGAATCCAAGTAAAATAAATAAGTAAGTAGTATTATGTTTGTTTTTATATTAGAACAATGAAGCCGTAGGATCCCAAAAAGCTTTAATTTTTTTTTAATTTATAGGTATTTTGAAATTTTGAAAAAAATTATATTTCATACTTTTTGTAATAGTCATACATGAATGCTATACCCTAGCTATACCTACCAAGTTGTACATTCTCCGATTGCCGAGGACTAATAGCTTTATAACAAAAAAGTAAATCAAAATCCGTCCAGTAGTTTTTACAGAGAAAGCCGGACAACAGACAGACAGACAAAAATTCAAAATGAGTTTTTTCGACTTACGTTACTTGTATGAAGACCACCAGGATACATTTTTTAGTTTTTATTCAATGTACAGAATGGAACTCTTCTATAGTTTTATTATATTTACATCGAATATAGATGTGGATAAAGAAGCTGTAAAGATAGATAAAATATTATAAGAGTAATGAAATACTTCTTGGTTATGCTGTATCATGCTTGACCTCAATACTTCGGTTGGCGGTATTGTTACTTCCAAAGTGATATTCGAGTTACATAGTTCACATCATTTATCTTACGATACTATTAATCAGTACTGAATACTGATGAAACATATTTGTATAGTAAATGACGAAATTCACAAACCTGTCAGAAATGACGATATTATAGCCCTTAAAGATCGAATAAAGATGAATAAATTTGAAGTACAAATGAAGGCACGTGAGTTTGGTAGTGTTAGTTATAAGCAATGCAATCGTCTGTGAAAGCCACGAGGGCAATATATACGATATAAACGTTTCAATGTGCATGAAAACAAGCTTTCAAGATAACCGGTTAAATGCAGCAAAAAATCAATACAGGCAATATTGGAATTAATGTATGCATCACTTGGAGAATATTACATTTACATTATAATTTGTCCTACCTTTTTTTCGGGGGGAAACCTTCAAAAGGTACCCCATCCTCTGAGACATACCGTATTCAAAATTACGCTACACAGACTTTTCCTAGGCAAGCTTGTTCCTTCTTAGGATGCGACTGCACGACGAGATTGCGGCTGAACCTAACCTAACATACTGATACAAAAAAGAGCTTGATGTCTGCCAGTATTTCAACTTTTTAAAGGTACCTGGACGAAAATAACATCGATCTTGATAAAGATTTGGCCTTATGGAAAGCGCTACTGAAACTTAAAATTTTTAAGCAATCACGACAAGGTTCCAATTCTAAGTGTGTATGCGTTTAAAAATATGGGCTGTAACCACTAAGTCAAGTGACTCAACTTAATTATCCTGAAAGAAATATCAGGGAACATCGCTATACCATAGTTTCTGTTTAAGATAACTTAAAAATCGTGTCTCGAGGTCTCCCGCGGTTTTTTGCTTTTGAATATCTAAAATATGAAGTGCAAGTACAGCGGTGTTTTTTTTGCTTACAAGAATTGCACTAACAATAACAAACTAAGGCAGGAAGTGTGAACTAAGGTCCTAGTTGTCAGATTTTCTTTAAATTTATAATAAAAGGAGCCCAGCAACTCAAAACAAACTAATAGATTGATAGAAAAGTAAGATCCTATTGCAGTTGTGTACAGGCGAGAAACGCAAACAGTTTCGTTTTGCTGCAAACTATTACAATTTTCACGAATTCAGAGGTGGAAAACAAAATTCTCGCACATAGATGTCCTCTTCGATAGAAAGGTGAGGGGGCGGTGATATCTCCCTGACACACCGCACTGCCTCCCCAAAGTGAAAAATTCATTCCAACACGGACATTGCTGCTTCGTGAACAGAAACCAAAGGGCATTTGAATGAAGTTTATTCTAAACAAATTCTGTGGTTACGACGCTTAAAGCAGTTCGGCAGAGTGGTTGAATATATTTTGTGGGTTTAAAAACGAGTTAAACCGAATTTTCGGTGAATAGTTTCTATTTGGACGATTATCGATAAACGATTTGCCGAGAATAAAGTTATTGCAATTTGACTTTTATCAAATTTCGTGCATATTACAACATGAACCTTATTTTCTTCTATGCTAGTTTTATTTGGTTAAAATATTTCATTTGGAATAAAATTCAAATACATTTCTAAATAATGATTGCGCATATTTTTACAAAAGTTATAGCCAGGTTTATATAGGAAATCTGCCCTGGCGGCTTTTTCGACTCGCACTTTTCAAAAAACCTGTTTTAGATTTTATTTTGTTTATTTATTGTGAAATTCAAAATTATTGAGCGGCGATATTTTGTTCAGTTCTTATATAGAGAAGTAGAGAAGTATGATACACATGTTCAGACAAAATAGTGACATTTTGAAAAAAGCAGTTTAATTTTTTTTTATTTGTTCAGCCAAAAATCGCCTATAAATTAGATAACAGCCGTTCAATCATTTCGAATTGTACTATGAAAAATAGAAAGAAATAAAGACATGAAAATTTAAATGAATAATTTATACTTGATACTAAAACGATGCCCCAGGAGCGAGCAAACAAATTCAAGGCAATGACATTAATAAAACCTAAACATAAATTTTGAAACATTGAAGTTTATTGTAAACTTTGATCCGTGACTCACGTTGTAAGGCTTTGGAACCGCGGATAATTTCTTTATTGGAAATTCATTTTAAGCGAATAATTATTTTGTTGTCACCGCCTTGAGTTGCTACAAAGATTAGAATTGTATGCACTAAGGTTCACACGTCGCTGCCTGCTGACATCTGCAATCTGAAATGCTATTTGAAAAGACTCTCATTATCGACTGATATTTCAGAAGAATTGTACGTTACGTTTATTTATTTAAAGGAGTTGTATTGCTTTCCGTTTACCACGATTCTTTAATGTTGTCTTGACCAACTTTACTTAAATTATACACTTAAAATTCCCTAACTTGACTTCATAATATCACGACTTAATAATTTTATCACAAAACGAACTTAATATCAAAACAAAGATATTTTTAAAATCAAAAAATCTCTCGATTGTTTTCAGTGTTGGATAATACATTTATCACTCTATTGCTTGGACTCAGAATTTGGGGGAATTATTGAGGGGGGTTTATGTGGGCGGCGAAGTTATCTAAGGCGAAAAAGGTTCAAGTAATTATAGGTACTGGTGTTATATATTAATGTACAGGTCAGTAATGTGTCAGGCACAGGCGCACACTCGAGACTTGGCTCTCAATTGTAGCTGAGAGGTTTCGCCTCTCAACTCCACCCGGTAATTTTAAAATTTCAGGCAACTTTATTTTCGTACCGTTGAAGAATGCTGTTCCCGATTGACTGTTAGTATCGGTTTATTCTTCATTCAATAGAAATCTTGTGGAGTGCGAGTGGACTGCAAAATGAAATAAAATACCAAGGCTTTCTGTTATTGTCAGGTACGTTGTACATATGTCTATGGTGTTTTTTAATAAAAATAAAAGCCAAAATTTACCGTTAAATATGTACAGAGAATTCGTAGACAGTCCAGACAAAGTTTCAAATATGTTAAATCTAAGTCTGAACAAAGTTTCAGATACGTGAAGAAATACAATTAAATTTCTATTACCCACAGTACCTATAATCTAATGCAACCATCTATTTGAGATTAGTAATCATTCTCTCTTTCTATCATACAATACATTCCACGTTTTGATAATACTTACTATTTTTAAGCACACATATGACATAGTGATGCACAATTTGGTTTTAAATCGGGAGTTTCAACGGAGAGCGCTATTATTAGTCTAAAACACACTGTCAAGTACTACACCGATAGGAGGACGCCGGTATATGCATGCTTCCTTGACTTATCAAAGGCATTTGATCTGGTCCCCTATGATCTGCTATGGACCAAGTTGAGGAACGCAAATGTGTGCCGGCGGAATACACGTCCCTTCTGAAATACTGGTATGCTAACCAACGAAACTAGGTAAGATGGGTCGGCGGTCTGTCGGAGGAATACAGGTTGGAATGCGGTGTGAGGCAGGGCGGACTGAGCTCGCCCCTCTTGTTCAACCTGTATGTGAATCAACTGGTTGAGCGGCTGGGCGGCACACATGTCGGCTGCCATATCGATGGCGTATGTGTGAACAATATAAGCTATGCAGACGACATGGTGCTGCTTAGCCCTTCAATAGCTGGGCTGAAGAAGCTGTTGCACATCTGTGAGACATACGCGGAGGTACATGGCTTAATATATAACTCGAAGAAGAGTGAAATTCTTATATTTAGGGCACCGAAACAGCAGCCGCGCCATGTGCCACCCGTATGTCTTAATGGTGTGCCTCTGAAGGTCGTGAAGAGATTTAGGTACCTCGGCCATATCGTCACGAGCGACCTAAGAGATGACGAGGATATTGAGAGAGAACGCAGAGCGTTGGCAGTGAGGGCCAATATGCTTGCCCGCAGATTCGCAAGGTGCACTGCAGACGTGAAAGTCACTTTATTTAAAGCGTTCTGTCAGTCCTTCTATACCGGTGGACTTTGGGTGGCATATACGCGCCGCGCCTATGACGCCCTGCGGGTTCAATATAACAATGTCTTTAGGATGCTGTTGGGGCTGCCGTGGCGCTGTAGCGCCTCAAGAATGCTCGCAGACGCGCGCACGGACGACTTCTTCGCGTTAATGCGTAAAAAAGCAGCATCTCTGCTACAGCGTTTACGTACCAGCGACAACAGCATTCTAAGGATGATTGCTGCCAGGCCCGACTGCTCCATACAACGTCACTGGATCGAGATAGCAGTAGGGTTAATTAAGTAAGTTTAATTATCATCAGCCTTTAGCTGTCCACTGCTGGACATAGGCCTCCCCTAGAGCGCGCCACGTAGCTCGGTCCTCCGCTTGC
>DWEB01000057.1:0-11827 GCA_018245775.1 Pyrrhopyge zenodorus | reverse complement strand
GTTAGATTGTTACTTCATAGCACAGACGTGTGCATCCAATCTCTGATAGGATTGAAGTTCGATCAGTTTACGATATGGGATCCTATATCTCTTGCCTGAGTTGGGACGCTCCGTGTCACAAAGTATGTATTTATTCTAATAAATAAAAATTGGATTTTAGAATGTTTTACCGTTTAATATAGGTATTACCCATCGTTGTAGCAAACTGAAATAGTTACTGAAATATGATTTTGTTTAAAAATTACATTTCTTTCTCTACACGCAAATACAATAAACACTCCTCTTGTGTTTTGCTTATCCCCATTTTCTTCGTGATTTACAATTTGTACTACGAAATCAAAGGCAAAGCATCGCTCTTTCAATTCCGAACTAAATATTTTGCTCTATCACATTGCCAAACGACTGTTCCAAATTATATTCACAAACTTTTCCAATAAATGTTACCGGCACGTAGCCATACAACGAATTAGGACATAACACAGCGAGTACACTTGAAATAAATTGGGGCGCGTAAATAAAAGTTACAATGACGCACCTCCGTGGGCTCTAGCCGTTGCCCTTTTGTGAATTGGTGTCTAACAACAAACAAGCACAATACGACTACATCGTGCGTCATGCGGGCGAACTAGTTACCAAAATGGTACTATTATGTCATGAAGCCAAGTCCTGTACGAGGTAGGCTGAGAGCACCTAGTGCTAAAAACTCCATTTCTTGCAAACCTGACGTGCTTTGTAAAGTACGAACGGCTTACCTCACGTTTGTTTTTTCGAGATAGCCCGACTAGTTTCGGACCTATACGAGGTCCTTCCCCATGAGCTCCCGCCGGTTGCACTTGCAGCGAGGTCGCAGCGGAGACTGAACGCGAAACTAGTCGGGATATCCCGAAAAACAACCATGAGTTAAGCCGTTTGTACTTAATAATGCGTAGAATCAAACTAATAATGAGATTGAATTGAAAATATGAACTTTAAATTATTCGTAACATTGTTATACCCTTTCGTACACAATTTTATTATTTAGAACATTTTATTAGCAAGCATTATATTCGGAATCTGTTTCTTCCACTACGCTTAATCCATAGGTAATATTTTTACAGTTTATTATAACAATGCTTTTGAAAAAATAGTACAATGCCGAAGTAAATATAGAAGTCACGTGTTGCAAGTCATGCGAAGCGGCAACCAAACGCGACCCGAAAGTGTAAAAACCATTGCCAGGTTTATCGCTTCAAGTAATCTTGATCCAGCTCGAACTACAACACTACATACAATAATAGTCAGAATTATAAATTAAGGTGACCTAATATATTACATTATATCAACTAACACGCAGTGTTGGTAAGTAAACACTTTATAAATAGAAAACTAGAAAAGCTCTTAATAGAAATATACTTGACATGATGACGTCAAGTATATTTCTCATCATTATTGCTCGCTGTTCGTTGGACACCGGCTTCCTCACAGAATGAAAGGGTTAAGGGGACTGTTAATCAATAAGGCCATTATATAACAACAGTTCTCCACATTAAACTTGCCGAAAAATTTGTTGCCGTGTATACATACGTAGCCGCAAATGTAGTGGGATCCAAAAATAAATTCAAGGAACTATCGATGTAACAAAGTATTTTCCGGGCCCATCAAGCAAGTTCGCTCGGTACGTTTGGTGTATAACAAAAGATCGCGTGACGGAAATCCTACATCGACTATAACTTGCGAGCCACGTAGCGGCCCACCTGAGTTAGGTACTAGTTAAAACGTAATATTTTGAAAATAAATACCCTTATTTATAAACGGTAACATTTTACAAAGGGTAACTTTGTTTTCTGTCAGTACAAACGTATCATAATGAACATCACTAACCCTTTTGTCCTTCCGCTATTACATTGGACACATGTCTTCTTTCAAAATGAGAAGGGTTTTATTGAGAATTGTTATTAGGATACTCACTTGCACAAAATAGAACGGTGAATAATGTAAATTATATTTACAACTAATTCATTGATTGTTTTTGTAAAATTTCAATAATTAACTTAATCTCAAATTGCTGATAGTCTTTGCTGCTTCAAAATACTACAAATATCAAGGCTGTTCTGTTGTTTTTATAAATTCTATGCCCTCTAACTCTGCGGTTGGTGTGTTTTAAATAAACATTTTTGGAAATACCGATTACAATTTCTCTACTTCTTACGTTACCTTACCTTACCTTACCTTTGCTCTACCTTTGGAAAGAAGTATTTACCCGTCCCCAAGGCGGTAATATGTACAATTTCGTTCACTAACTGTTTCATTATATGTGACTTGATGAGTCATTGTTACAAGTATGAGTACTTACCACACCTCACTTATAATACAATGTGCAATACACTTATTTGTCATATCAGACAAGGCCTGTAAAATTTTCATATAAATTAAAGCAAGGTGTTATTATTTAGGTTGGTCCCCGACACGCACACTATGCGTAGGAATTATGGGTAAAAAAAAACCGGTTGCCTGAAAAGTCGGTTTTACGGGCGAAGATTTTACGTGACAACGTCTTTTCCTCGGTAGAATATTTATTGATATGAATATTATTAAATTGCACTATTATGAACAAGTAATTGAATGAAAATAAGAATTGCACAAATTTTAACTATAGAAAAAATCAATTATCGACTACAGCAGATTACTGGTATTTACGATCAACCATTCGGAGGCATTAACATGATAAGACGTTGTCAGGTAAAATCTTCGCCCGTAAAACCGACTTTACAGACAACCGGTTTTTTTTTGTGCCCCGACAAGGGAGTATGTCGAGCTAAGAAATTTATAATTTATTTTAAATAGTGTCCTTTAATGTTGTTAATTTATATTGTTTTATTAAGTGTTCAGTCCGTCTTATGATTACTTTCGCATATCGACTACACATATATTGTTGCCAGCCTTATGATTCCATTTAATATTAAATATTTTGGCACTTCTTATAAAAGTTACCACGATGCTAATGTTGCTTCACCCTAATTAAATGCTTCTTGTATCTACATTCCATACATAATAGTTCTAAGGATTGCTGCAAGGTGTAATATATTTTATGTGAGAAAAGAGGAAAAAGTGTCCAGCTGTAAGCTATAAATAACGGGCCAAAAAACCTCCCATAGTGGCGCTGGCGCAGACAAAAACCACCTACACCAACGCACTAAACATAGCAATTGTAATTACTTTCCTACCTGTGGATCTTTAATATTAGGGATTTCATTTAAAAATACATCGATGGGTTTTTCCGATTCATTAATCGGAAAGTTTGCATCGATGTTTTTTGATATATCAAATTGAATTGAAGAAATAACATGAAATAATTTAAGAACGAATAATGCCCAGTAGTACAGGTTTTAATAGGTCAAAATATAGGACAGAATAAGATTTCAATATGATTAGGGTATGGAATAGGATAGGTAGGGTATGGAATAGGATAGAAAAATACGAAATCAGTTAAATGAGATACAAACTAGAATTCCAAACAATCAATCGTTTTTGTTTACGAATATTATATATTCTATAATAGTTCCTAATGGAAAATTGTAAGTCCCTATTTTTTTTCAAAGTTTGGAAAAATTGATTTTTATTATATTAATTAGCAATTGGGAAACTTTAGAAAATAATCTTTCCACAGGTACGGAGCCTTTTTGCATAATTTCGGAAAGTTGTTGTTTATAATCAGCCCTTACTTTTATGGTAGATGTATATAATCCATGTATTGAATGAAATACATCGATATATCGTAAAACATCGACTACAACCGATGTATCGAAATTATATGATACATCGAAAGGTAAATATCGATGTTTTCGATGCATCAAAGTATATCGAGCATCTCTAACCACTATTAGTCAATCAGCCAGTTGACAATTTAATGTCACAAACTACGTTATTTTCGAAATGAGTGCCAAAAAAGATGGGTTAAATACAAATTTCAAATCAACACCACCAACTAAAAATAAAGTTCGTAATCCCTTTGATAAAGCTCTCATTGAGAGATTACACAAACCGATATGCAGGTAAGTTATTGAGAAATGAGTAATTTTTTATTACATAGTTGTTTATGTTTGGAATACGTTCGTCACGTAAACGTTTTGATTTAGCCCTGGGATGTGCAAGATTTACAAAAAGAAAAGTGGTGGTGCGTTCAAATGGGACATAGATCAAGCTTGTACTTTAGTTCCTACGGATATAGTGGTGTGCAATAGTCAATTTGAGCCATCACCTGACCCCGCCATGGAAAAAATCGCCGAAGAAGCTACGGAAAGGTAATACGCTTTAACATTATGAATATTTCAATTGTCGTTTACGCCATCTGATTCTACGTTGCACTGTAGCCATATCTCCTCCTCCGTACTCTCACCCATACCCAATCAAATGGCATTAATAAACTTGTTGAATTCTAATACTCCTCCTGTCTTATTGTCCTCCTGTTCTCCCGTCTTATTGGTTTCTCTTGTCTTAATGTCAAATCACTCACTGTTGTTAAACCATAGCAACTATGTGATGCTGTATATAGACCATGAAAATAATTTTCTATCTCTGATAGAATATCACTTTATCTTTAACAAAAGAATAAAAGTACAAATTAAAACTGTGTTCACAAATGCATGTAATTAAAATGATTTGTTAGATACATGTCATATCCACTTCTGTACTGCTAGTGTACTATTTTAAATTGTACTACCTTCTATTATAAGAACATTTACACCAGTGGGTTTCACATGATCGAAAACAATTATATATGACATTGTATTGGCAAGCAATTTATATGTAGCAGTACTCTAGCCATTGTACATTAGGGAGTGTTCAAGTATTATGTAACAAAATTTTTGAAGATTCCCTCCCTTCACACCATGTAAAATGCCCTAACGTGTTTCTGTAGCCCCCCCCCCCCCTCCCTTAATGTTATGTAATACCTAAATAACCATTTTTACCTAAAAGCCACAAATGAGTTGTGCAAAGTACTGGTAATTCCTAAAGCATCTTACAAAAATGTAAACAAAAATGGTTGCTAACTTGGGAAAACAAAATAAAAATGACTAAAAATCGAGGGATCCTCTATAACAAACTTACAGGGTTGCCATTTTGCCAACTTAGGAAATTCTAGTAATAAAAAACCATGTTACATCATGTGTTGTTCGACCCGCCCTCCCGCCTATGTAACACATCATAACTTTTTGCAAAGCTCCAATAAATTGTGTTATGTAATACTTGAACACTCTTAATAAGGTTATGATTAAAATATAGTACAATATAGATTCCAAAACATGACTTTATCGGTATGGGAAAAATCTCTCTTTAGGCACACATGGGTTAATAATAACTGAAAGTTTAAATTAGGGAATAGCAATGTGTGCAGTGAAGTTATATAAAGCATCATTTGGGTGTTATTGACATTAGTGTAGTAATTGTATCTTCGAAAGACTACATTATTTTTAATTCTGAAAATTGCACTTGAGGATAGATAAATATTACTGCTATGTTTAAAATTATGATATTACATAGTGTACACATAGTATGTTTAATTGTTTTAGTTTTTATGGCATGAAAATCAGTAAACATATTGATATGTGATGGTGACTTTTGATGAATTACTAATTACAGATTTTTCTCACAAGACATGGTTATGCCTAGTCCGCTCGAATCGTCAAAGAAAGTGAAACCTTTACTTCAAACTTCTATTGACACGAGTATTCAGATAACAAGCTTTACTAAAGAGAGTACTATAAGAGAGGGTGAGTTGTTTTAAATCAACTAATGCTGTGGAAATGTCTCGTACGAAACACATGGGTGTATGATAGATGTGAGCCCGCTGTTGCCATACATAACAACTTGAATCATAAGCCACTGAGTATTGGTAAGTAAACTTGGTGTCGATGAAAGATGTGAGGCTTGTATGGTTGTACAACCACAGCTTTGCATTAAATAACATCTCTTTAGAAGACAGAATAACAGAAAGACATAGAAGACAGAACAACAGAAACAGAAAAACTCTTGTTCTTCTGACAGATAATTCCACTCACGATCTGACATATTATCTTCATGATCTGACATGTAGTTAGGCTAATTGTAATTGTTCTCAGTCAGTAATACTCCTCTATATGTATAAGTCTACATAATATGCAAATGTAGAATAATAGATCAATTCTAAATGATATTCCCTTATGTACATATGTCACAACAGTTTTACACATTATCTTATTATAATTTTAGTGTCACAGGAGCCACTGATGTGTCAATATTTATGTGGCAATTTACTTATAGTAATGACATTATAATAATTCCCCTATGTGTTGTCACTACTCCTGAAATGCTTTGTATGCTTGTATGTCACACAGTTTAAACCAAAGCATTTCTATGCATACTATATGCTCTTTGACTGCATGGAAGACTTTTCAGACATGTAAAATTGTATGACAATAATTTATTTAGAATATAAACAGTAACATAATATCATACCTATATTTGCCAGAAGGCATAGGCTGAGGAGTGTAGCACTTTTCACCATACTTTTCACTAGTTAAATTATACATATCATTTGATTGATTGATTGATTGGCACATTTAATTTAACTAATACACCAGGCACAAATCCACACTGTGTGCCACTTTTAGAAATTTCAAGTAAGAATCACTCAATAGTACTTGCTGATGCTGCAATTGAAACCAGGACTTCTTACTCAGCAATCGCGCAAAATATAATATTTGACCAATAGAGTGGTCAATATAGTTAGTATTGATTTTTTAAGTAACATTTCTTTATTATTGAAAAGGTAAATGGAAACTGTACTATGATTATACAATACAAGACAAAGATACTTTATATACTTTACATAATTTTATACTACTTTAATTATAATTTAATTCTAACTACATTATATAATTCTATACTTATAAATGTAATCACAGTGTTTATTTCATACAGTTTCAGCTCAAACAATTCTCACATTGCCTCCAATTCTACCACCAGAAGTGGAGAAGATATTACAGCCATTCTGCACATACATTCAGGTATTCAGTAATTTAATTTATTTACTGAAATCAACATATTATTTATCTTATTATTCTTATTCTTTTTTTCATCATCCAAGTTCCCATTATAATAACATAAAGCATTGTGTTAGGACTATTTTTAAGAGAAATGAGGAACTAACAAACTAACAGCAGTCACAATTGGTTGCTACGTTCCATAGACAGAAAAGGGGATTGTTAGTTTTATTAGCGTAATTAGGTTAGCATATGTCAGTATGAGGGCAGTAAGTAATCGTTGGTATGTGCTTCATTCAGAGTCAGTCACAAACAGGTTGCTCCTCCTCAGGACTGGGATAGTTCACTCTGGTATACATGTGGAAAGGCAACCCACCCTTCGGGGCAAAACAAATATATTATACATGTTACGGTGTACAAGTTTTGATTTGATTGTTCCTGGATCAGATTTTCGCCTAATAATTGACCTAAAACATGTTACTTAAAAGCCTGTTTCATTGCACGGAATTACTTAGAAAATAGTGAACAATATTATGAAATGGACAGTAAAATATATTACACAAGCGTTTCACCTGTATTCCAGGATCAAAATCTTCTGTCAGATGAATATGAAATCACCGCGAATGGCTCCCTACGACGAAAATTGCTCTTTGAAGAGCACAGTGACATGGAACACTATGATTCTGAGCAAACTGATGAAGAGATACATGTGGAACCACGCCCGCCATCAAGATATGAAGAACATACACCTGTGATATTTAGTCCAGATCTAGTAAGTGTGAATTTATATTATCAAAACAAGTATGTAGGATGGAGAATACAGACATGTTGAAAATGTGATATTATAAGTCCTCAAGATTAACTTCATGCCAAGCTGCATCCATTTCTAACACCACATACTAATAATACATATAATCAGGCCCGTTGGCACAGTTGTTAGCGAACCTGATATATGGAGATAAGAGAGTAAATGATGCTGGTACGCTAATAGTAGAGTTATGTTTGGAACAAGGCCTCCTTGTTGCCAACACAGCATTCCAGCATAAGGATATTCATATGTATAAATGGAGAAGGAATTAACAAACAAGTATGATTGATTTGATATTGATTGACAGCCACCTACGAAAGTGTCTCATGGACACAAGAGCCCACAGAGGTCCCACTCTTGATACGGACCACTATCTGGTTATAAGCCGGTTTAGGTCTCTGTTCAAGAAGTGGAGACATTGGCGAGTGTGTGTCCCTTTCGGGGCGCTTGAAAGGATAAAGAGCGAAAAGTTGCAAGATGTAAGTGTAAAGAGTATGTATGAATGTCGAATACATGAGAGGCTCTCAAGCGTGTCTCTCACGGATTTAGGTGTTGATGACTGTTGGAAAATATTGAAAGATAGTATGGTGGAAGTAGCGAGAGAAGTATGTGGATGCGCAAAGATATGTAGTCATGTGAAAGGTGATGCATGGTGGGACGACGAAGTCCGAGACTGTCGAAAAAAAGAAGAAATCATGGTTGGAGTATATAGCTTCTTTGCAAAAGAATGATAGTGCTAATATAATAATGCTAATGATAGTGCTAATAGTAGAATGATAATGCTCCGATGGTTCGGACATGTGGAGAGAATGGCTGATGAAAGAATGACGAAGAAGATATATAATGCGAATGTCGATGGACGCAGGTGCCGAGGGAGGCCCAGACTCATCTATCTTGACCAAATAGGTCGAGTTCTAACTGATGGGGGAGTTAGATTTCTCCGAAACCGGCGCGTATGTATGAAGAGAGTAATGAATGTGGAAGAAGCATGGCAGGTCTGTAAGGATAGTAATGTTTGGCACTCCTTGCTCTCTACCTACCCCATAAGAGACCTGGTGTGAGGATATTTATGTATGTATGCAAGTTTCATGTGTAGTTCCTATTTCCAGTGCCAATTAATGCAAACATTATGTTTGATGCAGTTTTGTTAAAGTTCCCTAATATTTTCTTTTATCGAAACCCCAATAGCTACACATAAAAACTTGCCAAAAATCATTATTAACAAACACAAAACTACTCATTCACCTTCCTGGTTCATTTTGTGAGTTGAGTACTTGGCGTGCTTTTTGATGTACTCGAGTTCAAATAAGAAACCCACAGAAAAATAACTCAAGTTTCTGCTAGGGTATTTGTTTTGTACAATTTTTCAATTTTCTAACCTTCAAAAAGTACTGGCACTGTTACAAACATTTTAAAACAAAAACTAGTCAAACACATATTAAACTAATGGTCTAGTCATTCTGAAACTGTGTTTATAAGTTACAGTACTTTAACTTTATATGTGTAAATTTCATTTTAAGACTAGAAATTGTGTTTGTAATTTGGTTGTTAGAAATTGTATATACCTATAGATAACTGGTGAAATGTTGTAGTGTACTATACTTATCTGCCTACCTCTTCAGAGATTACAGGTGTGATGTCACAAACTTTGTTTGTGCCTTCCTATTCATCTACCTACATAACATGGCACATGTATTTTATGCAGTATGTATGCAGGAATAAGGCAGAGAAGTGCAGTAAATTACCATGTTTCACCAGCTATGTTGTACCATGTACCATGTATTAAGATATATTAACATACACTAGGTACAAATCTAGATTCTGTACTACTAGAGGATATTTCATGTTAAAAACCCCAATAATACTTTGCCCGACCCAGAATCTTGATCGGCAGTCGCGTTTGCTGCCACTAGACCAACAAGGCAGTGAACGTCTCGTCTTTTATATTTTGCAGTTACATAAAATTATGTAGTACAAAAACATATTTAGCATTATTTCTCCCACATACGATGAAATCACGATACAAGACAATAAAGACTATTATACATACTAGAAAGTTTAGCTAGAGTCAGGTTACCTTAAACATATAAAATTAAGAAAACATTACCTTGCTTAAATCTAATATCATGTCGGTTTCTTCCTGCTCCAGTAACTGAACTTCAACCAAATCTTCTGACAGTACATTCTTAAAGCTATTACTTTCAATATCCGCTTGATATTGGTCTCTTTTGCCATTACAACTGTCCGCTAAAACTTCATCATCTGAAGATATCTCGGCCTTTATGCCGGACTCTTCACTATTTGACGTCATATTAAAATATCAATGATGCAAGTTGAGTTGTAAATCCTATACGATTATAGTGACTTTAATAACAAGATTTAGAAGTAAATTATCAGATAACAAATAAAAACATTCCGACGCCATACTTCATAGATGTCACCCAGATCAAAATTAAAATAGCTATAACCAAAGATGTTTTGTGTAATTATTGCCAGTACATTGAAAGTTTCATCAGTGAAATTAACGTGAACTCAAATATATCATTAGATCAAAATAAAAATTTCATCTCATTTAATGCTTTTTTACTTTTGTTGTAGTTTGACATGTACATGTAATTTTTTTTTAACTAAGTAAAATTAACGAATATAAAGTATGGTTTCTCATAAGGTTAATCCTTTTTTCAATAAAATACATAATACGTTTGTGTGTTTACTATATTGCAGTATCAATTACGACGGTGTCATGTAATTTTAGGCTATAAAAAATTAATCCTGTTTTTTACAGCTGGCAAGGAAGTTGCCGTCAAACTTGAAAAGTTATCGCTGTCATTAACCGTATGAAAAAAAACCAAGCGCTTCGCTTCTCTTTTGGAATTTATGGTACTGTAACAAGGCTCGCTTTTGTGTTTCACAAGGAAAACTTCTAAATTTTGGGGTGCAATCATGTCAACAAGAGTTAATTGAGACAACGATTGCAATAACGGGAACTTTATACTATTTCGTGGATATTACCAGGTGATTTACGGATCAATATAAGAGAACACACATAATGACTCCATAGCGTCACTTCTGCAAATGGAGACTAAGTCCGGGGTGGGCATAACTGACCACTGGATGAAAAGTATAATGGAACCGGCCGGCAGCGACAAACAAATGCAAAACGATAACAGATCTTGTGTGAAGCGCGAAAAAATGGCTGAAGCTTACAATGGTCAAGATAATACTTATGATATGAACAAACATCCGAATGCAGCCAGATATAGATGCGACGTCTGCGATTTGACTTTCGATGGAATGGATTATCTGATACTGCATAAAAAGTTTCACGGGAATGACAAGGACGGTCCGCCGTTGGAGCCCGAGGTTCCAGTTACTCAAAAAGAGGGCCCCAAGAAGCGGAGAAAATTCAAATGTGATCAGTGTAACGTAAAAGTGAACTCACAATACCATTTAGACATTCACCGTAGTAAGCACGAAGGTAATGCTTCCAAGAAGTATATATGTCAAGTGTGTGACCGGAGTTTTGTCGCTGCCCAGTTCCTGAAAAGCCACATGCAGACCCACTCATCAACAAGCACAATAAACTGCGAGATTTGTAATAAAAGCTTCACCGGCCAAGCTTACCTCAAATTGCATATGCAGCTCCACAACGATATAAAGAAATTCAAGTGTTCGAAGTGTGATGAAATGTTCCCAACGAAAAACTGCCTAAAGATCCATATGAAGAAGCACACGAAAGTCAAAAACTTCAAATGTGACTTCTGTCATAAGCAATTTGTGTCCAAAATTACGATGGAGAAGCATAGGCAGACTCACGAGGGGCAGCCTATTGATTGTCACGTCAAATGCACTCAGTGTGACCGCACAATGCATTCATCCCTGCTTCGCACACATATTGCCCGTGCTCACCCAACAACAGCCGATGATGATGTCAAACGGCCCCACAAGTGTCTGACATGTGGCAAAAGTTTCATTGTCAAAATAAATCTCAACTTACATATACGTGTTTGTCATCCCG
>DWEB01000056.1:0-11924 GCA_018245775.1 Pyrrhopyge zenodorus | reverse complement strand
ATCGTGGTAGCAAGCGGTCGCTTCCGTTGCTGTGCGCTCCTACACAATCGCGTAGTAGTTGAGACCGGCACATTAGATTAGTTAGGTTAAGAATCCCATGTATATCTTTTTTAAATATAATTTGTAATAATTAAACAGTTTTTTAAAATCTCCTCCGACGCCCAAAACCCATAACTGGCGCAGTCGGTAACGCTATAGTTAAACGCGATAGCTACGAACGTCATATCGTTATACGTTAGCTAGACTAGAATCCAAAAATCGATTCAATAATAGTCCGATCGTCGGCGCGTGACTATTGGCGAACAGAATCTACTCTACGGGAACGAGGCGTCGAAGACTCATCATCATCACTCAGCCGTGCTGGAGCGGCTTATCCAAGAAAAAGAAGACGTAATGAAACTCCTACTGTGAGTAATAGAATATAAGTTATGCAATTTTCCTATTGATTGCGGTCCTTAATTTACCCTAATCATTTTTCCTTCCAACCTTTATTTTTTAATTAAGCCAAAATTTTTTTCCCACGATCTAATAAGGGTATTTCACCCTGTCCTCGTAATAATAAGCGTAGGCTTTTAAGAGATAGGAACCGTAATTTAGATTTATTAGATATACCGGAAGATTTATCTGTAAATATGACAGACAAGTCCGCCCCTACTGTTAGCACAGTCATGCCTACAGTACAGACCGACAGAATAGATAAAATTTTTAACGCATTAAGACTGGTACCAAACTTTGATGGAAATTCAAATGTTTTAATTCGATTTTTAAATATATGTGATCAGCTAGTGGCAGCGTATGTAGATCCAACACCCGGCAACGAATTAGCTAATTACGCAGTAATTAATGGCATCCTAAATAAAGTAACTGGGCCCGCAGCTAGAACCTTAGCTACTAATGGCACCCCATCAGATTGGAATGGAATACGCAACGCTTTAATTAATAGTTTTTCTGATCATAGGGATGAATCGTCTTTATATAGTGATTTGTCTAGGTTATGTCAAGGAAATGATACACCACATCTATTTTATGAAAAAATTCAAAATCTCCTTGGCACCATAATGACTTATGTAGAGTTGCATGACGACATCGCAACTACGGTAGATGCTAAAAGGACACTATATAAAAAGTTAGCTCTGCAAACTTTTCTTAAAGGATTACATGAACCACTAGGATCTCGTATAAGATGTATGAGACCTCCTACGCTAGAACAAGCATTGGAGTTTGCACAGGAGGAATTAAATATAATCTATCTGCAAAATAAAAATTCCAGCTCACAAATATTCACACCTCAGTCCAATACACCCTTTAAGTTCAGCAATAGAAACGATTTTGTAATGCCGCGACATTATAATCAACCACATTCTAACCTAACTTATCGAAATACACCTCATAAGCCATTTGAAGGTCCTAGAATGTCACGAACACAAGAACAATTTAGGGCTCTACCGAGATCTAACATGAGCACTGGTTTTAAGATACCACCCAGGCAATTTTCACCCATACAACAACGACAATTACATTCAAACACCAATAATCAATTTCAGCACCATCCACAGTTAAATACACAAGTTAATGTTCAGCCCATGAGTGGTATTAGCCATCCCCGTGCACGTACCTTACCGCCAACTGCGAATAGAGACCACACAAATAGACCATTCGAACGCCGTTTACCTTTAAATAATTATAGAGAAATTAATAACACCGAGCTAGATCATTTCTACGACTCAGACTATCACTGTGACTATGTACAAAACTACGAAAACCCCTCGACTGTTACAGAACATCTGGTAGCGAACTGTAATGAAAATATAAATACTATAATGACTGATCATGATCAAACTGACGTAGACCCAAATTTTCCCCAGGTTATAGATTCAAATGCCCCCAAATAGAATTAAATATTCAGCATAAAAGACAGCTTCCATATATAAAAATTAATTACCCACCCCTAAAGTTACTAATTGATACAGGTGCGAACCAATCATTTATTAGCCCCGATGCAGTAGAAAAGTATTTTCCCTCCACACCATTAAATTACGATCCTTTTATAGTCACCAATATTCATGCAACCACAAAAAATGATTTTTCAATAGACATTCCTTGCTTTTCCGAATTTCAAGACCAGACACCTATAAAACTATTCGTATACAAATTCCACAATTATTTTGATGGTTTAATTGGATGTGACCTATTAGAGCAATGGCAGGCAAAAATAGACCTAGGTTCACGTGTTTTAAAAACCCAATTTACAGATAATCCCATTTATATGTACGAATCAGGCAGTATTAATTTATTAGAAACGATTATACCAGCGCAATCTACTGTCTTACTGCAAATTCCAACCAATATTATTAATGGTGATATAATAATAGACGAACAGACGTTCTGTGACTGTAGAATAAATGATTGCTTAACAACCTCAAATGATAATCAGGCTTACGTAGAGATAGAAAATCCTACAAAAAACGATGTCATTTTTACTTTAACTGAACCAATTTCAGCCAATATTTTTAATGAACAATTAATACCTAATTTTCAAAATTCTAAAATAAGATATGCTGGAAACCGCGAAAGGACGGAAAAAGTTTTATCAGCCTTGCGTACAAGTCATTTAAACGAGGAAGAGAGTGCTAATCTATTTGCCTTGTGTAAAAAATATGCTGATATATTTTATGTTGAGGACGAACCTTTAACTTTCACTAATCAGATCAAACATCGTATTAAAACCACTGACGAAATTCCTGTTCATTGTAAAACGTATAGGTATCCATATGTTCATAGAAATGAAGTGCGTTCACAAATAAAAAAAATGCTTGAACAAGGTATCATTAGGCCATCAACATCAGCCTGGAGTGCACCCATCTGGATCGTGCCCAAAAAACAGGACGCTTCTGGAAAAACGAAGTGGAGACTTGTTGTTGATTTTAGAAAACTGAACGAAAAAACTATTAATGACAAGTATCCAATCCCTAACATCACCGATATATTAGATAAATTAGGCAAATGCCAATACTTCACCACCCTTGACCTCGCCAGCGGATTTTTTCAGGTAGAAACCCACCCCGATGACATTCATAAGACAGCATTTAATGTAGACTTTGCCCCCGGACATTTTGAATTTTTAAGGATGCCTATGGGTCTCAAAAATGCCCCATCCACGTTTCAGAGAGTTATGGACAACGTATTACAGGGCTTACAGAACGTTATTTGTGTAGTTTATCTAGACGATATATTAGTATTTTCTACATCATTGCAGGAGCATATAATTAATTTACGTAAAATCTTTGACCGTCTCCGTGAATCAAATTTCAAAATACAGATGGACAAGTCTGAATTTATGAAGCATGAAACTCCATATTTAGGTCATATAATAACACCCGAGGGAGTAAAACCTAACCCTGATAAGATAAACGCTATTTTAAAATATCCCATTCCTAGAACTAGTAAACAAATAAAAGGATTTTTAGGTCTCCTTGGATATTATAGGCGATTTATACCAGATTTTGCACGACTCACTAAACCACTGACTAATTGTTTAAAAAAAGGTTCAAAAATCACCCTTTCCAACGAGTATATTAACTGCTTTGAACACTGTAAGACACTCCTGATGAATGACCCGATATTACAATACCCTGACTTCACTAAGGACTTTAACTTGACCACTGACGCATCCAACTTCGCCCTAGGAGCAGTTTTATCACAAGGACCAATTGGAAATGACCGACCGATAGCTTATGCATCAAGAACTCTTAATGATAGTGAGGTTAATTATTCGACAATTGAAAAAGAATTGTTAGCAATTGTATGGGCAACGAAATATTTTAGAGCATATTTATATGGTAGAAAATTTAAAATTATTACAGATCATAAACCGTTGCAATGGCTTATGAATCTTAAAGAATCGAACTCACGGCTCACTAGATGGAAATTGAAATTAGCAGAATATGACTTCACAGTTATTTATAAAAAAGGTAAAAATAATACAAACGCAGATGCCCTTTCGAGAATCGAAATTAATAATGAAGATTTAAACTCTATTATTGTTAATATTTCATCCTCATCATCAACCATCACTGCACCTGATGATAGGCCATTTATCAGCCAATCATCGACTGATACAGCGCCCACCTTAAACCCACTACGTAGCCCATCTTCTACACTAACTGCACACTCCGATATTATACCCTTATATATTCCAGATAATAAAGGAAACCCACCTTTTCAAAATGATTTAATACCCGACCAACCCGTAAGCGACGACGATGACACAATTCATACTAGTAGAGAAGACCCCATTCTGGCAATACCTATTGTAGACGACCCTCTGAATAAGTTTCGTAAGCAATTAATATTCAATATATGCGAGCATACATCAAACCGCAAACCAAAATTAGTCACACCCTTCGATACTTATCAAAAAATAACTATAGATATCTCAATGAATAATTTTGAACAAGAATTGGTAGAAACTATAAAAAAATTTGTCAACCCTAGAATTAAAACAGGTATTCTCGTTAATCCCACTGAAAAAATGACTAGTATTATACCCATCCTACAAAGATATTTTAAAAATTCATCTATGAAGTTAGTTTTGGTAAAGCACGAATTAGAAAATGTTAATGATTATTTCGAACAACAGGACATTATCCGAAAGTACCACGAGGGTAAAACTAATCATCGTGGAATAAATGAAACCTACTTATCTCTATATCATCGTTATTTCTGGCCTAAGCTGAAAGAATCTGTAACTAAATTTATTAACACTTGTACTATATGTGGAAGAGCTAAATACGATCGTAACCCAATCCGTCCGGAGTTTAGAATAGTGCCAACACCTAGCAAACCATTTGAAACTATTTACGCAGACGTACTGACCATCGACCATGAAAAATATCTCACTATAATAGATGCATTTTCCAAATATTCTCAAGCATACCGAATACCAGATTGCACAGCCCCTAATATACTTAAAGCTTTCATTACCCTGTGTACTCACCATGGATTCCCGATCAATTTAACTACGGATAGAGGAACAGAATTTAACAACCAAGTATTTGAAGAATTTTTAAAATTGCATAATATATACCATCATATTACGGCGGCTCATGCCCCTAATGAAAATGGTATGATTGAACGCTTACATAGTACCATTCTGGAACACCTTAGATTATTGAAACTGCAACACAAAAATGAACCCACACATAATCTTATGTCGTATGCTTTGATAGCTTATAATAGTTCTATTCACAGTTTGACAAAATGTAGGCCTTTTGACTTAATATCAGGTCACTTTGACCCACGTGACCCCACTGACTTAAATTTGACTGAACGACTCATGCAACAGTACATACTAGACCATCGAAGCAGAATGGAAACTGTTTATAAAATCATTCATGACTCTTCACAGACAGACCACATCGCACTAATGTTACAAAGAAACTCACAGAGAGAACCTCAGGTTGATTACGAACCAGGGCAAGAAATTTACATAAGAAACCCCCAAGCTAACAGACAAAAGCTTGCTCCCCGATTTACACATGACAAGATAATATCTAATCTACCCGTACATATCTACACGTCGAAAAAACGTGGCCCTATAGCTAAAAATAGATTAAAACGAAAAACTAAGAATAAAGCTCTTGACTTGTTACAGGTGCCTTTTAACCCTGACGAACCTGGCCCAAGCACAGGACATCATATTTGACAGCCTGAATGACGGACCTGGCATACTTCCTTTTAAACTTGGACTTACTAAGATAATATCTCATTATCATACATTTTTGCAAGACTATGACCTTACTTTAATTCAACGACAAATTGACTTGACGAAAACGCAATTGACTCATCTAACTGTTAATTCAACCAATAAGAATTTTGCATTATTTAAATATCAAATCATACACTTACATGATAAAATTGTGAAGTTAAACTCTCAATTAGATACTCTTACACCAAAAAGAGTAAAACGTGGTTTATTCAATCCTTTAGGTTCCTTTATAAAGAGCATAACGGGCAATCTTGACCATAATGATGCCTTGAGGTACGAGGAAGCTCTTCACGTTTTACAGAAAAATGACGTAGATTTATCTAATAATTTAAATAAGCATATTAGCTTATATAAGCAGATGACTTTCCATCAAACCGAATTATTGAATAATATTACCAATAATCAACTTAAATTAGAAAAGGCTCTTTCGTATTATTTTAATATATCTAGTAATAATAATGATTTAGTAATGCGTTATGCGCACTTATCGCAAGTGTTGTTTCTAATAACTGAGAATATTCAGGATTTAAGTTTAGAGATAGATAGATTAGAGAATGTAGTAGCATTTAGCCGTACGGGCACCGTACATCATTCAATTTTAAGTTTAAATAATATAAATGACATGTTAAGAAAACTAATAACTCTTTATAGCAAAGATCAAATTATTAATTTTTCTGATATTAGACATTATTATAATTTAATTAGTTTAGGTTGTTACTTTATAAATGATAAAGTCGTTATTGTACTTAAATTCCCTATAGTAACCCTATCATCCTACAAACTTTACCATTTATGTCCTGTTCCTAATAAAAACCATGAAGTAATAATTCCGTCATCCCCATACATAGCAATCAATTCCAAGGAATTTGCGTACATGGAGGCTGAATGCCCGAAGTTAGACAACGTATACATTTGTAAGCATCAAACGAGCTACGAAGCAAGAAATCATACGGACTGCATCGTTAAATTAATCAATTCACAGGAAATAGATGAAACGTGCTCACCCACGCCTATTTCTCTGTCTAAGGAAGCTCTAATGGAGCTTGATAACCAGCATTACATCATATCTCTACAGCAACCAACGAAAATACAAACCATATGTGGACAAGAACGACATCAGATCCTGGAAGGAAGTTTCTTAGCAACGATACCTAGAACTTGCAGCATTAAGACATCGGAATTCACCATTACAAATGTCAACAATATACTTCGAGGAGAAAATTTCGAAATACTTACATTCCCACAGTCAGAACTGAAGGCATTGTCTTCTTCGATGAATCGCAAAGCATATTTCAACATAACTGCAATCGATTTGAATAAATTACATCACCTGCAAAATCAAATCACAATGGAAGTTCCTGTAAAACCGAATGACATTGAATCAATCAGCACTTATCATACAACAATACCTTTATATGTCTTTGTTATACCAGTAATTATTGCAATGATGATTGTATATTTTCTGCATTATCGCCGAAATCTGAAATCAGAAGATCCAAGAAACTCGAACATTGAAATTTCACTTCAACCCTGTTCAACTACAACAGATCATCAGTCTGCAGCTACGCAAAAAGATAGGAAAGCAGCAATATTTGCACTAGACGTGGGCAAATAGTTGCTGATCTTCGAGGGGAGGTGTTACGCAGCCTTTACACCCCTATTTCTCAATCGCTTCTCACGCCACGAAGCATATTACGAAATCTTTCCAAGAAGACCATCGTGGCTACCTGTGGGAAGCGACGCCCGGCGAAGTCACTCTTGGGTTCCATCGTGGTAGCAAGCGGTCGCTTCCGTTGCTGTGCGCTCCTACACAATCGCGTAGTAGTTGAGACCGGCACATTAGATTAGTTAGGTTAAGAATCCCATGTATATCTTTTTTAAATATAATTTGTAATAATTAAACAGTTTTTTAAAATCTCCTCCGACGCCCAAAACCCATAACTAGTTTTATAATTTCTAGAGCCTTCTGTACAATGTACGAAGGCAGGATTGTCACCATATACCCATTTCAACAACATGAAGTAAGGTTACGTTATATGATACCTACTCTAACTTGGAGAATTAGTCAAATTCAGAACAATATAATCCACTTTAGGAGTAGCATTTGTGTCTCAGTGACTAGATAAATATATACGAAATGAAGATAAATATATACGAAGTGAAACAGAAAGCTGTTTTGAAAAGTGAAAACTCGGATATAGTGATTAAAATTTGAAAATTACATTTGACTCCTTTTCGTCGTTCTTTTGCCGTTTAAATACACTTTGTTTCGTATCGGTGGGGAATAAGAATACTTACATTCAGCGATCGTGTGCTGGCACACAGGCTGTCGTAAAAGGCGACTAAACCCGGCGCTGACAGATCGCAGTATAGGGTGGTCTGAATGGGCACAGCTTAATACCCTAGACACCTATGGGTAAAAGCGTAGCGAGAAACTATGCTCTGTGATCCCCAGCCCGCATGCCAAGCTTGCGGATACTTGTCATAACCCCCTAAAGGAAGCCAAGTCCAGCCGCTGCCTGCAATCGGCTGATGAGGATGAAACATTTTATTTATTTCGTACTGCCTACCCGCGCTCGGTACCGTACCGCGAGAAGGCGCTCGTGATCTATATTTAAGGATTTAAGGTAATAATTTATTATTTATTTCGAGTCTCTTTAACTGTAATAATTATTTTATAACTGCGATGCCGCACCGCATACGGACGAGGCACGCGTCGACGGGACGTGGCTCGTTACTAATTAACCTCACACAAACTGATTCTGTTACCGCGTAATCAGTCGAACACTACCAGAGACGATGAGTGGAGTCAGTCGTTGCCGACCTCGGGAGCTCCGCAGATTGCATTCTCTCGAAACCTAATTTGTCTTACCAACTTAATAGCTGCGTTTTCTTTGTTCTGGTTTCACTTGTCTCGCTGGCACACTAGCACAGCTAGCCGGGCTATATCAATCACGCGCTGCTCACTTGAGCCGCGGCGGGCGATCCTGCAGCGCGCCGCCTCGAGCGGTTCGTCTGCGAGGATTTTTCCTTTTTGCGTCGAGCGAGGAGGGCGAGCGAGCTCAAACCTGTTTCAAGTTTTGGTGATTGTTTTTTTCATCCTCGCGCCTGCACTCTCGAGTCCCTCTCGCTTCGGCGCACGACGAAATCGCGTCCGAACCTACGCAAAAAATGACAGAAATCGGAGAATGCGCCTGCCGAACTCCCGAGATATCGTACCGATATATATGTGTAAAGATGTAAGCTACTACATAAATAGTATATAAATAAAAGATATAGGACGGCGGGTGCGCCGGAGGCGGCCCTCCCCCCCCGCGCTTCCACGCCGCCTCCGCGCGCCCCTCACAACGAGTGCCTTTTACTTTATAACAGAATAAATCGATTATAATATTTAATTTTTAGTTGATCAAGATAGATTGAATTTTTATTTATTGTCTTCTTTGGAATAAAATATTCAAATTGGCACAGTTATTACTTTTGTACTTTGACAGAACTAATTGATTAGTTTCGAAATAGGATAGTTTTTTTTTTCTTTGAATTTAAAGTGTGATATTTTATAATATTTATATAACAAAGTTTAAAGTTTTAATTAAGGGACCAATGTAAGTGATTAGGAGAAATTCTGATAGAACCGACGGTACGTTAGCGACGTCGCCGATCTATTGTAAGTTACTACCTACCCTCGCACCGGCTAGCGGTTGATATTTTTGATACTGACACATCTATGATTTTGTACTATCAATAAAATTGCATTTTGACCATTGTCGGTTCTGTGTTTTGATTACTGTCCGTAGTTAGGACGTAGATTAATGGCGGTGTCCTCAGATTTTTCTCAGTATAGTGATTAGTTTCGAATTTCTCCATCTCAAACGAGTCACTACATGGTGATCACTAAAAATAATATTTTGTACCTAATGTTAAGTGTAGTTGTAAGCGTTTTCATAAATTTCGCAAATATTATTTATTGTCAGTTCATTACGAATTATAAACCATTAAAACTGATTTATTTAATTTCTTTTGTATTTAAAACGAACATTTAAGGAGTACGATTACTTGTAACTTAATGTTTAGTTATATAATATCATGAGTCATTTAATATAACAGGCATTAGTGTAAAGCTCTAGTACCTACATGAGTTGTAATTAAGTATTTAATTTTTTTTTATTTAATTCCAATCTTAAGTTAATCTTCCAATAAAAATGACCACTCTATTTTCTTACGGACAAAACAAATTAAGGCTAAAGCTTGTTTATGACATTTTTCTTTAAGTTTCTTTATTTCCATCTGCATTTTTATTGAATTATAGTCAAAATATGTTATAAACCTTTTTTATTTTTGTTTTTCTTACCCCTCTTGTGCCTCCCCATCCCAACGCAATACCCTGCATGTTAGTAATTAGCCTCTGTATTTTTTTTGTACTTACATAGTTATCCTTATTTTATGAAAAAAAATTGCACTTAACAAAGTGTAAACTAAAAGTTAGAAGTGTCAACATATAGTTAGATTCAAATACTCGGAACAAATATTATGAAATATGAATGGTTATCTCAGTTCTAGAATAATCGATTATTTATAAGAAAATTATATTCTAAACGTTAGGAGAAGAGACGACCCAGCTGTGAGGTATACATACAAAGGGTTGCATTCATTGATAACATGTACATGAAACAAAGAACACTGAGGTGTTGTTGGTTGACAAACATTTAATCATTTTTATATATGCGTATGACTAAGATAAGGTGATATAAAAAGCAAAGATCTTTCCTGTTTCTATTTTATCAGATGATTTAAGAATACCTAAAGCAAATTAATTTTTCCGTCTGTAATTTAAAAATGGAATATAGAAAATTAAGTACGATGGAACCAAATTAGTCATTCTCCAGGAGTAACAAAATGAAGCAATAAAAATACACTCTATTTATTAGTTTTCAAACTGGCAAGTTCAACGTATTCCAATTTCTCAAAGATATGCGATAACTTCCATGGCGAAAAATTATCTTGAATTGCGTTAGAAATAGGTAGGTAGGTATAATGCGCAATATATAATGAAATTTATTATATTATTCATGAGAAACAAATTATTACGTAAACGACTACAAGCTAGATTTATGTGACATGGGGGCAAATGCATATGCATAACATTTTGTAGAATTAAAAAACTTAATCGGTTTATGGACCAAGAAAACTTGTAAATTTTATTGAACTTTATAGAGCTTCATCCAGGAAACGGTTGCGTATATACTCTAACGTAACATCACGCCTGTAATCCTCGAAGAGGTAGGCAGAGGAGTAGCACTACACTCCCACGTTTCACCAGTTACGTTTAGGTCCCATTATGGAGTAGGTGGTGAGCCTATTGCCATATATCGGCCACAAATCTAGACTGCGAGCCACTACTAGAAAATATACTTATTATGTATATAAGATACACATAATAATACATATATTCAATACAATAATTATTCGATAGATAGAGCGACCTAGTTCCGGTTGAATTGTGAATTTTCAAGTAATATATCCTTATTTACTCGACAATCAATTGATACCGGTGAGTAAGTGTAGGTACAGAAAGTTTTAATGGCCGCTGTGTTCGTAGTTAAATGTATATACTGATAAGCAATTATTGCACATTTTTCGAAATAATTTGCATTTTACACAATACTTGAAATACATCAATATATTTATTGTTGGACTGCTCAGAACGGACGCATATGACATAATCTGTCAAGTAGACGAAAAGCGCGACGAAGTAGACAAACATCAGAAGCCTTCAAGAATTTTATACAGAGCTCTAGGTGTGTAAGTTTTCCTATAATGTTTTCTTTTGATTGGAACTATTCGATGCATAAAATTATAGACCCATTACACTGATATCAGGCTGTAATTTACCACTGCTTTAGGACCTAACAGCTGCAGCAAAAACCCCGAAGAGGAGAACTAGTTTTCTCACTTTCAAGTCAATAGTTTCCAGTAATAGCTCGGAGTCTAGATTTGTACCTATACTATAGCAATAGGCTCATCCCTTATTCCACGGTGGAATGCATAACATCGTAGGTGGATTAACTGGAAAGATACATTCTTACATACATACATATCCTCACGCCAGGTCCCTTACGGGGTAGGCAGAGAGCACGGAGTGCCAAATATCTCTATCCTT
>DWEB01000055.1:0-11930 GCA_018245775.1 Pyrrhopyge zenodorus | reverse complement strand
AGCGCCGACGTGTGAGGAGGACGCATCCGTAAAGAGGCCAAGTTCAGCATCCGGAATCGGATGAGCTAAAATGGTTGCTTGAGATAGGTGTTCTTTGCACTTTACGAATGCGTGCTCCAGGTCGTCCGTCCAAGGGAAAGGTTTGGGACCCTTTAATTTTGAATTAGACAGGGCATCGTTGAGCGGAGCTTGTAGTTCTGCAGCACCAGGAAGAAATTGACGGTAAAAATTGATCATGCCAAGGAACCTGCGGAGGCCTTCGACGGTCTTGGGAAGAGGGAAATTCCGCAGGGCTTCGATACGCTCGGAGGGCGGGGCAGTTCCAGTCTTTGAAATCCTGTATCCGAGAAACGTGGTCTCTTCTACTGCTAACACACATTTTGAAGTGTTGACGACTACGCCGTAATCAGACAAACGACGAAAAAGTGCGCGAAGATGATCGGCGTGTTGCTCAGGAGTTCTGGAGAAAACAAGGATGTCGTCGACGTAAGGAAAACAGAAATCCAGGCCATTCACTACCTCGTCTATAAATCTTTGAAAAGTTTGTCCTGCATTGCGCAACCCAAACGCCATATAGGGAAACTCAAAGAGGCCAAACGGAGTCGTGATGGCAGTCTTGCAGATATCATCTGGTGCTACAGGTATTTGTTGATAAGCTTTTACTAAGTCTATCGTACTGAATATAGTACAACCAGATAAATTGTGACTAAAATCCCCAATGTGTCGAACAGGATATCGGTCGGGAATGGTGCGAGCGTTAAGATGACGATAATCACCGCAAGGGCGCCAATTGTTTTCTCCCTTCCGCGCTAGATGTAAAGGCGAAGCCCAAGGACTCTTTGAGGGACACGCCGTACCGCAGCGCAGCATTTCTTCAAATTCTTTCTTCGCAATTCGTAGTTTAGACGGAGCGAGACGGCGAGGACGGCATGACACTGGAGGGCCCTCTGTGGTTAGAATGTGATGGACCGTGGAATGCTTCATGATCCTCGGGAGCCCAGGTGGTCTGGTTATGTCCGGGAAGTCGAGAAGAATTTTGGCAAAAAATGAATTATCAGCAGAAATTGTTTTAATGCTGCTTTGTTTAATGGACGCTATGGTTGCCGGAACAGATAATTTGGTACTGCCGTCTATGATCCGCCTGTTATAACAATCTGGTAACAGTTGATAGTAAGCGAGAAAGTCAGAGCCGATGATGGCAGTGCCCACGTCTGCTATGACAAAGTTCCATAAGAAGTCTCGTCTCAAGCCTAGATTTAGTCGCAGACTAATGGTGCCATATGTCTTGATACAACTGCCATTTGCTGCGCGGACGTCGAAGTCTGTGGCATTAGGACGGCCTTTGATGAGCTGACGTGGATAACAACATATATCAGATCCAGTATCAACTAAAAAACGAAGTCTGGATATGGAGTCGAGCACGAATAATCGGCGGCCAGTACGGTTGCAATCGGCCGCCGCCTCTACCGATTGCCTGTGGCATTTCCCGCGTCATCCGGTCTCCATGTACATGGTTGTATGCATTTGCTGGCCTTGGTGTTGAATCTTCTATGGTACCAGCATATCTTGCCAGAACGAGAAGATGATCTAACAGGGGTGCTAGCCCTGGAGCTAGTTCTAGAAGGGCGAGAATGTACCTGCAAGAGGGCATCTACTTTTCTTGACAGATGCTCCATCTTATCGATCAGCTGGTGAATGTCTAAGGAAGTAGAACTGGTAGCATTTACATTGACAGATTTGCTTGGAGTGGCCTCTACAATGGCATCCGCCAGGTCGGCCAATTTATCCAATGGTATGTCTACTTGAGCCATCAGGATGCGCTGTACCTCATATGGAAGACGGCGCATCCACAACTCTCGAACTATGCCATCATCTCCTGTACCTGCTAGTGATAGTAGGTGACGGAGAAAGGAAGAAGGTTTGCGGTCTCCCATCTGTTCCTCCCTCAACAGTTGGCGGATTCGCTGCTCTCTAGAGATAGAAAATCTTTTAATTAATTCGTTTTTTAAATTGATATACCTGTTTTCATCCGGAGGGTTCGCTATCACGTCCTCCACCTCATCAGCAATGCTAGGCTCCAGTTTCGATAGGATATGCCCATACTTAGTGGCATCCTTTGTTATGCCAGCAATCTCAAACTGTGCCTCCGCCTGAGCAAACCATATAGTTGGTTTGTTTGGCCAAAATGGAGATAGCTTTATACTTACCGCACTGACATTTGGTTCAGTACTAACCAAAATCTGTTGACTTTGCATTAGAGAAAGTTGTCTTTTTAAATCTCTCAATTGTTTCTGTATTTCCTCTGTTTCTGACATGTTGATAGATTGTAATTAAATTGTAAATAAAATATTTCAAAGAACTAATTTAACACAGTAAAGAAATATAAATTATTAACATTAATTATTCAGCTCAGACAACTAAAATGGTACCTAGTTATAAAGTTGATATAAAATGTTTGGTAAACATAATGCACAGAAATTAATTAATTAAGAGAAAACACAATAACATTAAAATAATTGAGATACTCAGACAATTGTTATACAAAACATACAAAACACGATGAACATGGATTAATACAGTGCATAATATCAGTATCAATCAAGTATGCACTTATAGAACAGAGACACTTTTCTACATTTTATATTATCCGAAAAGAAAAATGAATTTTCTTAACAAAAGTAGTCTTCGGAGGTGTTATGCCTGCAAAGGGGCAATCCTCGGAGGTCGGCGTACGAGTTGCGGCGCGCCCGCTTGTAGCACTCGCAGGTCACTTGAAACCGAATGACTGAAGCTGGTCGCTTACGCACTCCAGAGATTTCATAAAATATGTTTCTCGCTGTATGACGCTTCCCTCGACGCACATTAGACGATAACTAGTGCGTGTACTCGCCTCGTGCTGCGTGTTCGCATCACGTCGGGGTCACCAATTGTAGATATTGAAGTATCTCCTTTATTACATTCCATAAATACAGAATCCAATAGTGAAAAGTTTCGTATCCAACGCGTGTCGTTCTTGTTTTTATACGTCTCTTTTCTTTTCTTCTCTAATGTCATTTTTCTGTCCGGCCAAATGCATTCGGCAATTGTAAAGGTTGATTCGCCACACTTATAATATATCCGTAATTGTGGGTAATTATACATATAACACAACCGTAGTTGAAAGTAATTGAACTTAATTTGGTAGTAATTACCAAATTTTGCGTTATAATTGCTGTGTATATCCTAATAATAGGAGCGTACTGAGAACAAGTTCAGTCAAATCGCAATAGGCCATTTCTATCATACAAACAACTGGAACTCGCTGTGTATTTTTCCTTTCTATAAGAGTAATTTAATCTGTACTACTTTAGTCGCGTTCCCGTACATTTTGTAAACCCTCTTCACAAAACTTCGGCCGGCACATTCGATCTGAACTAAATTTGTTGAGACCGAATGCCCGCACATTCCGACGTCCTTTGTGAAAATTTCTATTTACTTTGCCTGCTCGCTTTTGTCCTTATATTGAATTGTTCATCTTGCGCTTTGCATCTACTCGTATTGTGAGAAGGTAAAGTAATCTTGAGAGAAAATAATTTACATAAGTAGTTCACGTTGGCAATCATTTCGTATTTTATTCCGTGCGCCTCTCAATGTTTGGGTCTTCTGTGGCTTGTCAATATCCATATATGTTTGAAAATAAGCATTCCAATTTAAATATGTATTTACAACCCACATATTGCAGGCTCTAGAATTGATATCCTCTTAGATGGTTACAAAATGGCTTACTTTGATATTTTTGTTCTAACTGTTATATATTAACAATCTGTGAACAACCGGTGTCATATTGCATCTGTCATCATGGTCACTCTCTTTCTCTCTTGCTGGGACCGACTGTCTAGTGTACGTGCTCTAAATTATTTCTAATAAATCAAATAGTGTGCTAATTGAGCTGTCAAAGTATTATATCCGAACCCTGGCCTCCCCGGACACCGGAGATATACCACTCAAAATATGGATTCCAAATATATGGATAATAATATGGATTCCAAAATAGGCAACCAAAGAAGTACGTATTTACTTTTTGTCATTTAGATCCATGCGTTGAACACGAATGCCCTGATGGCAGCATCTGCCAACTCAACGAAGTCCGAGCGCCCGTATGCCGATGCGGTCCTCCGTGCGAGCTAGCAGTACGGCCGGGTTCCGCTGTGTGCGGTTCCGACTACAGAGACTACGCGAGTGAATGCGCGCTACGCCGGGAAGCTTGTCGAACGCGGCAACAGCTTTCAATAGCGTACAGGGGAGAGTGTGCTTCTGGTAAGTTGTGATCTTATTTCAGTAACTTATTTGTTAGCGCGGAAAGCTTCAGTCTCTGAGGTAAAGGTATCAACACGGGGCAATGGGCAAGAAAGTTACAAACACAAATACGTAATCAGATAGTTTATAAATAAAAGAATCACATGTAGTTTCCAATGCACATATATCTACTATATATATTTATGTATAACATACATATCATCATCATTATCATCATTAGCCTATCACAGTCCACTGCTGGATAAAAGGCCTTTCTCAAAGAGCGCCATCGCGTTCTATACAAATACATTTTCTATGCGTAATAAGTATATTTCATCGCGTTCTATACAAGTACAATTTGCATAAGTATATATAAATAGATGTATACATATCTATATACACACATAGATGTGTATATACATGTAAATGTATACACATTCACGAGAAGATTTAGGTAAATTGCGATTTAGAGATTTCAGGCTGAAGTGGAATTATTAATCAAAAACCTTGAACGTCGCGTTTTGGCACAACAAATAGTTACCTCAACGTCTCGTCTTCTAATCTGAAATTAAATCTTTATTTGAAAACGTACCCAAATAGACGTCTATGTTGATGCCCCCGTTGAGGAGACATTTTGTTTTAAAGAAATTAATTGAACGCAAGCATCAAAGCGTTCATCTCGCAGGACGAATTGTTACAACGACAACTTTGTTGTCAATTTAATTTTGTTGAGTTATTAAATTATTATTTCAAGAGTTGGTATGTTGTACCACAGAAATCCAACGGAGCAGAAAATAAGCCAATTATTACTGTTCATTTCTTGTTGACAATTGTGACGTAACAATTTATTTCAAATACGGGAGTATTGGTATAATGGTATAGTATACCATCGATGTCGATACCAAAATATGGAGTATCTAAAATCGCATGCATATTTTCTTAACTGTACGATAATGTAGATTTTACTAACCATCACATCAAGTAGCGCCTGGTTTCCATGTAGCTACTCGAGCGTTTTTCGTTGTGGGTAGGGCCACCATTCTTATTGAAAAGATGGCAGCACCAACGCTTAGTGTCCGTGCGCGTGATTCACCTACGGCTCAACAGATGGCTCTGTACGAATCCTGAATCACGCTAACGAGTGTACCTTGTAGAAAATATAAGTACGGCAAATTGTTAATTTTAATTGAGCTGTGTGGAGTTTTTGTATAAGTGCTTTTGTATGTACATTAACTCAGTAAATCATTGTTTTACGTGCAACAGTGGTTTTTTTTTGATGAAGCGACCCCCCCGCGCTAGGTGCAACGAGATTGGGGTGTTCATGGTCCTTCGAGCCGGATAGCCGGATATAGTTAATCCGACAAGTTTGTGAGCCGTCCTGGGTTTGTGTTCTACTGGCTGGCAGCAACGTTGAAGATTCCTGAGGTCCACGGTGCGGAAGCAGGAATAATCGTGAGGGCTGTGGCAGAGGACAACAAAAGGGAGGAGCGGCAGGCATATATGGTCAACTGTGCGTGTGAGCGTTAATAAGTGGTAAAGTGAAGCCAAACAGTGAGTACTTTAAACTTATAAATTTTGAAGTGAACTCGTCAGTGTTCTCCAGTAATTTGAACTTAGATTTCATTAACTTAAAGAGACTTGTAAAAATTGGATGCATTCTTAAGACTTGTAAAATTTGGGTGCATTCTTCAGACTTGTAAAATTTGGATGCATTCTTTAGACTTATATAATTTGGTTGCATTCTTTAGACTTAGCCTAATTTTAAGTTAATTTGGCAGAGACGGGGAATCCATGCCCGATTTTGCATAGAAATAATAACGCCAAACACTTAGAAAATTTTCGTGTTCGATACTTTAAAAGACTTGTAAAATTTGCGTGCATTCCTTAGACTTAGCCTATTTTTAAGTTAATTTGGCAGAGACGGGGAATCCATGCCCGATTTCGTATAAAAGTAATAGCGCCAAACACTTAGAAAATTTTCGTGTTGGTTTTTTCAAGACTTGTAAAAATTCTTAAGATTTTTTGGTTACAAGTTAAGATTGCATTATTGTATTTAATTTACATTACGGACAATAACTTGTCCGGGGTTAGTCATCTGTCGGCAAGCATTATTCTAATTTAAAATTATGTCCATGTTAAAGAAATTGATAACGGTGCAAGACCATTTGCGTAGTAGACTGCAAAAGGCAAAAATTAACTTTAAAAAATCACCAAAGGATAGATTGACAGTGCAGTATTTGGAAACTAGGTTAGGTTCTATAGAAGAGTTATGGACACAATTCAGTCGCAACCACATCGAAATTGTAAGAGAGTATAGTTCACAAGAGTTAAGTACCTTGCCTTATATAACTGAAGATGTTTATGACGATACAGAAGAACTGTACATATACTTAAAATGTGAAATCAAAACTGCAATGTCACTGACCAATCTAGTACCTCAGGCATCCAACAAAAATGAAGTTGAAGACATAGGTTGTAATGTAAAATTACCAAGTATCACGATACCTACATTCTCTGGTAAATACACCGAATGGCCAACGTTTCGCGACTTATTTCTCTCAATAATTGACAAACACAAGGGTTTGGATAAGGTACAGAAGTTGCACTATCTTAAAAGTTATTTGAGTGGGGAAGCCGAACAATTGCTGAGACAAATTCCAATCTCGGAAGCAAACTATGCGAGATGTTGGACTCAGCTAGAATCGAGATACAACAATAAAAAATACCTTTCTCATTGTATTTTGAGAAGACTTTTAAGTCAGAGAAATATAAGTCACGAATCGGCTGGTGATTTAAAAGACTTAATGGATACCACTACAGATTGTTTAGGAGCTTTGAAAAATTTGGGAATTAACATCGAATCGTGGGATATTTTGTTAATTCACATTCTCACTTTAAAATTAGATCCTGAAAGCAGGAAACAATGGGAATTAAAAATAACTAGCATTAACGAATCTGACCAATTACCCACGCTCGAGCAATTCAAAGACTTTATAACAAGTCGCTATAGAGCCTTGGAATTTTTAGAATCTAAACCTAATCATAAGAATTCAAGTATAACTGTCAATGGTAAGCAAAATATTGTTAAGAGGGTATTACATGCCACGACAAGTGCATGTTGTCTGTATTGTAATAAAAATCATCGAATTATTGATTGTACTCACTTTGCGGACAAAGATGTGACTACTCGGCGCAAGTTCGTCAAAGACGAAAATTTATGTTTTAACTGTTTAGCAACCAATCACTCTGTGAGATTTTGCAAAATTAAATCGACGTGTCGTATTTGTAAACGCAAGCATCATGAACTGTTGCATTCAAATGAACAGAATGTTGTTCATAGGGACGTTGGACAGTCGAACGACCGGCGTTCGACTGACAAGGTCGTTAATAACGTAGGGTCTCCGGAACAAAATGATGTTGTTACCTGTTTTTCGAAGGGTGGATCTAACAAACAAGTTTTGTTGGCGACAGCTCTGGTGAAAGCTGTCTCGAGAAACGGATCTAGGTGCACGTTAAGAGTGTTTTTGGATCAGGGCTCACAGGCATCATTTGTGACGGAGTCAACCGTTCAGCATCTGGGTTTGCAGAAGAAGTCAGTAAAGGGTATGATTTCTGGAATTGGAGGGGATTACAAATTAGAATCAAATGCACTAGTCGAAATCAAAATTCAATCTAGGGTTGATCCAACTGTTCAGATGGTGGTTAAGGCTTACGTACTTAAATCAATAACATCTTTATTACCCGCTCGGAAAACAGTAATTCTAGATTGGATAGACGTTGAAGATAGTCAGTTAGCGGATCCCAGATACCATATACCTGACCGAATCGATATGTTACTGGGTGCTGATATTTACACACAGGTACTTAAAGATGGAATTCAGAAGGGTCCAGATGGTTCGACGGTGGCGCAATGCACCACGCTGGGATGGGTTCTCTCAGGTACTGTCGATTCTGAAAAGGACATCGGGTTAAATAACATTACAGTTATGCATGCTTACACAGATGAAGACGAAGTTATAAAAAGGTTTTGGCAATTGGAATCGGAACCGGAAGTTAATAAAAATCTTCAACTCACCGAGGAAGAGTTGAAGTGTGAAGCAATATTTACGTCAAGCACCACTAGAGATGAAAGTGGACGTTATGTTGTAAATTTGCCATTTCGAGATGAGGACCCTATCTGCCAATATGGAAATTCTAGGAAAGCAGCTAGTAGGAGATTTAAGGCACTCGAAAGCAAATTGGATAGGAACCGTGATCTAAAGCAGCAATATGTCGAAGTGATGAATGAATACATCAACCTTGGCCATGTTAAATTACTGTCAGCAGATGAAAGGCAAACCTCTCACACAGTCTATTTGCCGCATCACGCGGTCGTCAGGCATGATAAAGACACTACTAAAGTTCGTGTGGTTTTTGACGCATCATGCAAAGGGGAAAATGGTATATCATTAAATGACGATCTTATGATTGGGCCTACATTGCAATCAGAGCTAAGACATTTGCTAATGCGATGGAGAAAACATCCTGTTTGTCTTACATCAGATGTAGTAAAAATGTACAGACAAGTGCGAGTGGCCAACAAGCATACTCGGTTTCAGCGAATGTTATGGAGAGAAAATAATAATGTTAATGTCCAAGACTATGAATTGCTTACGGTCACATTTGGTACTGCATCTGCGCCTTTCTTGGCAGTTAGATCAATGCTGCAGCTAGCAGTTGATGAAGGAAAGGAGTATCCTCTTGCGGCTGCAATACTAAAAACTGATTATTACGTAGACGATTTAATGACTGGATGTGAAACCATAGAACAGGGATTGGAAATATATAATCAAATGAATGCATTACTGGCTAAAGGGGGATTTGAGCTACAAAAATGGTCTAGTAATAGCAACGAATTGATAAGCAAGATTAAAGCGGGAAAGGATGGAGATAAGGAAACAGGGACGGGAATAAAAATAAAACAAGATGAAATATTCAAAACCTTAGGACTTACCTGGAATCGAAGCGATGACTGCTTCCAGTACTCGGTGAAGTTGTCGCCGCTCCAAGAACCTGTAACAAAAAGAAAAATAATATCGGATATCTCTAGATTATTCGATCCGTTAGGATGGATCGCACCCATAGTGATAGTAGCAAAAATTACTATACAAAAGCTGTGGCTGAGTGGTGTTGGATGGGATGACGAGGTTACACAAAACATATATGATGAATGGAGTACTTACCAAAGAGAACTGGTTCGTCTAGAAGAATTGACTATACCTCGTTGGCATGGGACGACAAGTCGCAATAGGCAAGTTGACTTGCATGGATTCTGCGACGCATCCAAACTGGCATACGCAGCTGTAGCGTATATACGCGTAGTCGACACGGATGGTAAAATATTCGTCACATTAGTAACAGCGAAAACGAAGGTAGCTCCAATCAAAACTGTATCAATTCCTCGTTTAGAATTGTGTGGAGCAGTTTTACTAGCCAAATTGCTCAAGGAGGTTGCAACGGTTATGCAGATACCAAAACCTAATGTTCACGCATGGACCGATTCCGAGATAGTGTTGGCATGGCTAAACAGCCATCCTTGTAGGTGGAAAACGTTTATTGCAAATAGGGTCTCAGAGATATTGTGTGTCACCGAACCACAACAATGGCATCACGTGGCGTCTAAGCAAAATCCAGCAGATTTAGCGTCACGTGGAATGCGTCCTGGGGAGCTTTTAGACACAAGGATGTGGTTCGATGGCCCAGAATTTTTGCTAGAACCCAATATAAAGTTAAGCAAGCCAATAATTAAGGATACTTCCCTGGAACAAGTTAAGGTACATAACGTGATAACGGTGGATAACAATTTTATTTGGAATAAATACTCTTCCTTAACTAAGCTCGTTAGAGTTGTAGCATTTTGTAAACGGGTACTGCTATGGAGAAAACCCAAATCCGAAAGAAAGTTAACAAATTACCTGAGTGCCGACGAACTAAAATCTTCTTTAGAAACTTGCATAAGAGAATGTCAAAACCAACATTTCAAGGACGAGATAAACAATTTAAAAAATAATGTTACTATTCCTAAGAAAAATCCTTTGCGTAGTTTGACTCCTTACTTGGATGCTTTAAATATATTGAGGGTGGGCGGTAGGTTGGGACAATCTCATCTCAACTTAGACCATAAACATCCCATTATTCTACCACGCAACTCAGCGGTCACGAATTTAATAGTGTCAGATGCTCACTACAAAACACTTCATGGCGGTTCGCAATTAATGATAAACTATATCGCTACGAAATATTATATATTAGGGGTAAAGGGTTTGGTTAGGTCATTCGTGCATAAGTGCGTGACGTGCTTGCGTTTTAGTGCAGCCAAACAACATCAGCTTATGGGGCAATTACCACCAGCGCGAGTGACTCCGAGTAAACCATTTAAACGAACAGGTGTAGACTATGCTGGTCCCATTAGCCTCAGGACTTCCAAGGGAAGAGGTCACCACGCTTATAAGGGGTACATCTGCTTATTTATCTGTATGGCGACACGAGCAATTCATTTGGAGGTCGTTAGCGACATGACTACACAAGGATTTTTAGCTGCGTTTAAAAGATTCGTAGCAAGACGGGGTCACTGTAGTGAAATCTGGAGTGACAACGGTACAAATTTTCAAGGCGCTTCTAAGGAACTGCAAATATTATTCAAGTCGGAAAAGGGTTCAATTTCACAAGAAGTTGCGGAATCATTGGCCAACAACGGAACGTCTTGGCATTTTATTCCTCCTCACTCTCCAAATTTTGGTGGATTGTGGGAAGCAGGAATAAAATCATCTAAACACCATCTAAAGAGAGTTATTGGTGGTGCTACACTGACTTATGAGGAGATGGCAACTCTATTAAGTCAGATAGAAGCATGCTTGAATTCACGCCCAATGTACAGATTAACTGACGCAAATCAAATTGATGCACTGAGCCCCGGTCATTTCTTAGTAGGGGAACCATTGTTAAACGCACCGGATCACAATTTCGAAGCAGCTTCCATAACCAGTTTAAAAAGGTGGCAGCATGTGCAGCGCATGACTCAACACTTTTGGCGTCGTTGGTCAACCGAGTATTTAGCCACACTCTTTCAAAGACATAAATGGTCACATCAGACTGTTGAGCCAAATATTGGAGATGTCGTATTGGTGAAGGAGGACGATTTGCCCCCTGCCAAATGGCTACTTGGCCGAATTAAAGCAAAACATCCCGGTCAAGATGGACTTACTCGAGTAGTCACACTTCAAACAAAGGCTTCGATTATTAAGAGACCTGTGTCTAAATTGTGTTTGTTACCAATTTCCTAATTTTGTAAACTGTAATTTGTATGTTTGTAAAAAGGGTGTAAGTAAAGTATCTATGTTAAGTTTAGGTTGTTAGGATCAGTTCAAGTGGACTGTCAAGTTATTAAATCATTTTGTTGAACAAATTGTCAATGTCATTTGTAAATTCTTAATAAGGACAAATATGTCCTTGGTGGGCGGTATGTCCGTGCGCGTGATTCACCTACGGCTCAACAGATGGCTCTGTACGAATCCTGAATCACGCTAACGAGTGTACCTCGTAGAAAATATAAGTACGGCAAATTGTTAATTTTAATTGAGCTGTGTGGAGTTTTTGTATAAGTGCTTTTGTATGTA
>DWEB01000054.1:0-11952 GCA_018245775.1 Pyrrhopyge zenodorus | reverse complement strand
GAGGGCGGCGAAAGTTTGAAATAGGGTTGACTGTACGTATTAATTTATTTATAGCGTACAGTTAAGTGGCGTTAACATACTCCCGGCCTTGGAACATCTACGTATGTTTCAAATCTGGTCAAATTATTCCTGGTCTGCGTGGAAAAGAGGACATATCTTTGAGAAGGCGCGTCTCATGGTGCCTGTAGCCGTCCGGATATCTGCCACCCTCGAAACTCCATCCTTGCCTGGGTAAGTCTTGAGGATCCGCCCTAAGCTCCATTTAAGCGGCGGAGTGTGGTCTTCCTTTATGATGACAAGAGTGTTCTCTTGAAGATCATCTGTATGGAATCTCCATTTAGATCTGGCTTGCAGCTCCGAGACGTACTCCTTCGACCAACGAACCCAGAAATGCTGACGTATCTGCTCGACTCTCTGGTAGCGCGTCAGGGAGTGTACAGGAACGTCGTTCAGGTCAGCACACACCGGTGCAGTCAGTGGGCGGCCCACCAAAAAATGCGCCGGGCTCAAGGGGAGAAGATCGCGCGGGTCCGTTGACATCGGTGTCAAAGGTCGAGAGTTCAGGATGGCTTCAACCTGTGCTAAAACCGTACTGAACTCTTCGAATGTCAAATGTGCGTTACCAACCACGCGTCGCAAATGATGCTTACAACTCTTTACCCCCGATTCCCATATCCCACCAAAATGGCTAGCGTATGGTGGGGACATATGGAACTTAATGTTTTGCGTTAGCGCGTAATCTTTTATGTCTCCCGATATCTTAGATAGAAACATGGCAAACTCATTTTTAAGTCCAACAAAATTCTTCCCGTTATCGCTAAAAATTTCGGCAGGTTTACCACGGCGAGATATAAAGCGCTTTAGTGCCAAGAGATAAGCGTCGGATGTGAGATCACTGACCAATTCTAAATGAATAGCCCGTGTGACAAAACAAATAAACAAACAAATATAAGATTTTACGGTTCTAGCGCCTCTGCCTTTGCGATTCAAGATGAGCACTGGACCCGCATAGTCGACACCGCAGAACAAGAAAGGGTAGCCCGGCTCCAAACGCTGTTTAGGCAAGTTCCCCATTATGGGACTTAAGGTCTGACCTTGAAACCGTTTACATGTAATGCAGTTGCGCGCAGTTTTCCTCGCCAGATTCCTAGCCCCTACTGGCCACCAAGTCTCCTTAATTGTAAACAGTAACAATTGCGGCGGTGCATGTAATAATCTAATATGCTGATATCGAAATAATAAGGTTGCTAAGGGATGTTTACATGAAATTAATATGGGGTGTTTTTTCTCAAAACTAAATTCACTTGAGTTTTCTATACGACCACCAACTCTAATGACATTGTCGGGATCTAAAAATAAATTTAATTTAGTCAAATTTGCCGGCTGATTATTTAATGATCTTCCATTTAGCAAACAATGATATAGATCGGGGTATGAGTCACGCTGCGACCGCCGCGCGAGTAGCATCTCCCCGGCGCAGAGCTCGTCTAGCTCGAGAGCGCCCGACCGCTTGTTCTTACGATTGCGCGCGTTATGTACAAATCGTAATATATACGCCGCGGTGCGCTTCATTCGATTGAACTGCGAGAATCGTGTGAATGGAAACCACCCCTCAGCCTCCGAATTGCTAACTAAACTGCGAATAACATTTGATTTTAATTCTGGCAGTTCACCGGTTTCACCTACTGAGGAAGATACATTATATTGAATGTGAACATAATGTAGGAAAGTCGGTCCTTCCCACCAAATACTTGCGTTCGCCAGCACATCCAAATGACGACCCCGCGATATTAAGTCCGCTGGGTTATCCTCGCTTTTCACGTGACGCCACGGATTGTTATTTGTCAACTCATGTATCTCAGTGGTTCTATTTTGGACAAACGTCTTAAGTAAATTAGGTTGCATGCGTAACCAACCTAATACTATTGTTGAGTCTGTCCAAAATACAACCCTGTGAAAACAACTGCGCAATGAGTTAACAATGCGTTTATACAATCGTGCCCCGACTACTGCGCCGCACAACTCCAACCTCGGTATAGTGACGGGTTTAATTGGTGCAACCTTTCCCTTTGAGCATAATAGCTTGACGAACACGTTATCATTGTTATCAATAGATCGTATATAGGCGCACGCGCCGAACGCGTTTAATGAACTGTCTGTAAAAATATGCAACTCCAACAACTTGGGATGATTACATACAGTGAATCTAGGAATACGAATGCCAACTAAAGTGCTTAGGCTTCCTACAAACCGTTGCCAAATAGATTCTACTTCGTACGGGACTGGCTCGTCCCAGTCGAGTTTTAGTAGCCATATTTTTTGTAGCAATACTTTGGCAATGATAATAGCTGGGCTAAGCAATCCAAGCGGATCAAATATTTGAGATGAACCCGATAATATAGCGCGCTTGGTAACCGGATTCAAATTTGATTCAAACTTGGTGCTAAAATACAACTCGTCAGACCAATTGTGCCATCCTATACCTAACGTTTTGTTTTGCGTATTGTCCCCTAGTGACAATTCTTTCATAGAATCTACTGGCTTATTGAATTCATCGAAATTGAAGTTAAAAATCCATTTACGCAATGGAAAACAACCTGCTTGTAACGCGTTGCTAATATCATAACAGATCCGCTTTAATTTATTTTTGTTAGGGTTGCCACAAACCAGATCATCTACATAAATATCGTTGTTTATTATTTGTGCTACATCCGGATTATTTGTCTCTTGTGCAAGCTGCTTAAGACAACGGCAACTTAAATACGGAGCTGAGGCGGTACCGTAGGTTAATGTATTTAACTTATAAACTTGTAAGGGATGTGTAGGACTGTCACGACAGAGAATGAGTTGCAGATCTCTTTGATGTTCGTCTATTAAAACTTGCCGGTACATTTTTTCTACGTCCGCGCAAGCGACGTACCTGTTTTCACGGAAACGTAACAATATTGATAATAGATCACCCTGAATTGGTGGCCCTACACATTGCAAATCATTGAGTGATTGCCCTGAGCTGGATACCATACTTGCGTCGAAAACAACACGAAGGCGCGTCGTTTGAGCATTCTCGCGGAACACTCCATGGTGCGGCATGAAATAATGTGGGGTTCCGTAACTATTAATAAGATCCATGTGCCCTAAATCGCAGTATTCTTTTATAAAATCAGAATACATTTTTTTATAATTTGGGTTACGCTGTAATCGGCGCTCTAATGCAAAAAACCGCTGTTCGGCTTGTTTACGTGTATCACCTAGCTTGTCGGGCGAGTGTTTGAACGGAATACGCACATAGAATCGACCATCGCTTAGCCGTTTAGTTGTTTGCTTAAACAAATCTTCACATATGCGCTCGTCTTCAGTTTGCGATAGCTCGGTTGCTTGAAAATAAGGCAAATCTTCTAGCTCCCAAAATTTACGTAGTTGTTCCTCTACAGAAAGTTGAACCGAATTAGTACCTTGTAAAAAATTGCAGTAAATATTATTGTGATTATATTTAAATTTATTATTTAAAGGACCAGAAATTATCCATCCTAATTGCGTGTTATGAAGAATAGGACCGTTACGTAAACGGATCATGCCTTCCTTAAGCAGATCCCAAAATATATCTGCTCCTATTAGCAGGTCTATAGGCTGACTTTCATAAAATTCGGGATCCGCTAAAAATATTCCGTCCGGTATACGGAACTGCGCGCTCGACATAGCTACAGAGGGTAACGAGGAGGTTATATGCGGCAATACTAAACACTTAATGCGCGTATGATAAGTGTCTAATACAGATTTAAGTTCAACATCACAGGTCTGCGTGCATTGTGATATCGAGCCTCCAACGCCCTTAATTCGCTGAGTGGACTGTAATAACAGTATATTTAATTTGTCACACATACGCTGACTTATAATGCTGCGCTCGCTTCCACTGTCCAAAATAGCACGGGCTTTGTGATAAACACCTGCACTATCGGAAATCTCCACGAGCGCGGTTGACAATAAAACAGGTTGCATAGATAAGGATTGCGTGCTATGGGTGTCTACGTATGCATTGTTTATTTGGTTCGATTCTATGTGCGCGTGAGTTGTTATTGAATAACTGTTCGGCGGGGCCGCGGCGATGCTACTGCGCTCGGAGCTATTCACTGCGAGTGAGCTATGACGAGGCGACCCGCTGTCTACAGATATATCGCGATGTAACAAAGAATTGTGTTTTTTGTCACACTTCCGACAAGGCCCGTAATTACACCTATCAGCTGTGTGTCCAGTGTGCAAACAGTTTTCGCATAACTGCTTATCGCGAATAAGTTTCATTCTATCATACACACTCATATCTAAAAACGCTTGGCATGAGTACAAGGGATGTTTAGAGGCGCACATCGGACACAACTTAAAATGTTTCTTAGACTGTATCTTAGCTTGCGGTTTTTCAGTAAGAACATTGCAGTGAACCCTAGAACTAGTATGTGCGTTAGTTAAATGTTTTTTAGTGTCCGGTACGTACCTACTGCGCGTAACATTTAATGTTTCTAGTACGTCCGCCCTGTCCCTTAGAAATGATAAAAGATCATCGAGTTTTATCTTTGAATCAGCTGTTTTCGACAACAAGGAACCTTTACACTGTTCCCACTCGCGTTCAGTGGTAATATCTAGCTTGGAGACAACCATATAAATAATTAAGGTGTCCCAGGACTCTGTGGGCTCACCAAGAAGTTTGAGAGCGCGTAGGTTCTTTAAAACAGTATCTATAAGCTTCCTGATTAAAACAGGCGACTCTTTTGATAATGATTGCATGCCAAATAGTGCTTTTACATGATTATGAATAAGTAATCTATTGTTATTATACCGGTTAAGAAGCAATTCCCATGCAATATCATAGTTGCTATTAGAAAACTCGAGTGAATCGATTACCAATTCCGCAGTGCCTTTTAATGACGATTTTAGATAGTGGAACTTTTGTATATTAGTAATTTCGTTCGAATTGTGCACTAAAGATAAAAACATATCACGAAACTCTAACCAGTGCTCACATGAACCGTCAAAGGTAGGTAAAGATATGGTTGGTAACTTCACGTGGTGTACCGAGTTATTAGCTGATTGTTGGTCAGTGTTCTCGACGTCCTTAGCTAGTCCCTGCGCCATAGCCTGTATTCTGAAGTACTCGGTTTCAAACTCATCGCGGATATCGAGCTGATTATCTAACTCAGACTCGGGAAGTAGTTCCTCAATTCTGTTTTGGATTTTAGTGTGTTCAGAACTCAAACTAGCTACTGCGTTCATACGAAGCTTGATCTCGGCGCGTTGATTAATCGACAACTCCTGCCCTTCAAAGGACTGGATATATCTTTTATATTTGGTTAACCTGCCCTTAATAACACCTCTTTTCTTATTAAGATCCGTTAAGATTGACTCGGACTTTAGTTCCTGAGAGCCGCTTTGTGCCATCTTGGTGTAATAAAGGAATTGAAGCAGGTACTTACAGTTTATCCGCGTTAGATTTATGTAGTACTTAGCACTTTGAGCTGGCAGCTGCAACGGGTCAGCTGCTGGGCTCGCGACGGGTACGTGGACAGGCAATCTGCACAACTGACACTCGTAAAGGTGGCCATACACGCTAGGTTTTGCATGACGGTTATAACCTTGCAGGCATAACCGACAGGCATAACCGAGTTTCATACTACACATACACGTTAGGGCTTGCATGCGCAGTTTTGCCATTAATTCTCAGTTGAGCTACGTGACGCTGTGTGCAGGACGCCTACTAGGTACTGTTTACAGTAAATACCTACCAAACTACAATGGACGACAACGATGTAATAGCTGTACTTGGCTTAACACTTGTTCTGCAGAACAGAAAAAGAAAAAGAGATCGCACTGAATGGTCTAAAGATTGGTTATTGAAAAGAAAGTATTACTCCCACGTAAATTTGATAAATGAATTGAAATTTACACCAACAGATTACAAAAATTATTTACGAATGGACGAAAAACTGTATTTGACACTCTTATCATTGATTACTCCGTTAATACAAAGACAAGATACTGTAATGAGGAAAGCAATATCAGCACATGAGAGACTAGCAGTAACATTAAGATTTCTTGCAACAGGAAGAACATACGAGTGTCTTAAATATTCTGCTATTATATCACCTCAGGCTTTGGGCCGAATAATACCAGATACATGTGATGCTATTTATGAGGCTCTGAAAGAGGACTATCTACAGGTGAGTAAAAAAGCAAATTTCAATCATTAGACATTTTAATAGGTAGGTACATAGTTTAATTGACCAATTATATATTTAAATCAATTCTGAATCAAAATTTGCATAAAATGTTGCTGTTGTTAGTGGTGTATCAAATTCTTCTTGTACTGCTGGTGGGGGCTGACGTTGTGATGCAGCAGTAGTTTGTTGAATGTTATATTGAATCGGAGATGGGCAGGGTTGTATTTGAGGCGTAACAGAAGCGGTGTGTGTATACGGTTGTGTATAATATTGTTGAATTACGGAGGGTGAAGGACTTGGAGTTCGTGAGAAACTAGAAGTTGGTGAGGAAACAAACGTTAAATTTCGACGATTCTGAATTGTTTCGATATTCAGATTTCCCATCTCAGCATCGAACAGGGTGTCATTAATTATCTTTTCCGCAATCAACCGTTGACGCCTGTCTAATGATCTTAATTTAATTGCTATAGATCGTCCTAAAAGATCGTATCGATCTTCCGTTGCAGAAGCAGGAGTTGGACGCTTAAAATGGTCTTTGACTGATAGTAATATGTCAGTAGTTAATTGGTCTTGCACTTTCATTTTCTTTCTTCCCGGTCTAGCAGCAGGTAATAGAGTCTTTTTAGGTGTCGTAATATCGTCTGTATTAACTGAACTAGCATTTACAGGAGCATTATCTGTAGTATTATGATCTATGGTACTTTCAGTAGTTTCGTCAGCATCCTATAACAATACAAAATAATATTTATTTTAGTTTCCAGAGTCAGCGGATAAATGGAAGGAAATCGCACAACTTTTTGAAGAGAGATGGAATTTTCCTCACTGTTTGGGTGCCATCGATGGAAAACACATTGACATAGTTCCACCTGCTGATAGTGGATCTTATTACTACAACTACAAAGGACGACATAGCATGGTTCTTATGGCAATAGTTGATGCCAAATACCGATTTCTATTAGCAGATTTTGGTACAAATGGAAGAGTTTCCGACGGAGGTGTATTGCGAAATACAAAGTTTTTTGAGAAGTTACAAATGAAACATTTAAATCTTCCAAACTCCGAACCGATAAAACACAGTTCAAAGTGTTTGCCTTATGTATTTGTTGCTGATGATGCATTCCCGTTGAGACCTGACATGCTGAAACCATATCGTCAAGCGGATTTGAACCACTACGAAAAAAAAATTTTTAATTATAGATTATCTCGTGCAAGAAGAATAGTTGAAAACGCTTTTGGCATACTGACATCAAGATTTCGCATTTACCATACTCAGATCAATTTAGAACCAAATAATATAGAAAAAGTGGTGATGGCTACATGTGTTTTGCACAACTTTCTAATGGAGCACACACCTAATTCATACGCACCTCCAAGATGTTTTTATCGAGAAAATGTGGATAATGGAACTGTTGTTACTACGGGTTTCAATACTACACGTTCAAACGTAGAAAATTTACAAGTACAAAATCGAGGAAATGTCCTGAATGATGCCAAAAAAGTAAGACTAGAATACCAAACTTACTTTGTGAATGAAGGCAAAGTACCTTGGCAGAATAGTTTCATTGAAATGTGATATATTTCTTTCACTTTTGTGTAATAATCTAGTTAATGAATAAATGAGCAACCTCACCGCTTAAGAGTTGTTTCTATAACAATCTATGTAGGTATTTTGTAAAGCTATAAACGACGTTATGTTATCATATAAACCACGTTACGTCATAAGCGATGTTATGAATTTGAATTTAGTATACAGTATATAGAATACACTGAATATATTATACAAATAGAAAGCAAAGTCTAAATAAATTCTTAATATATATATAATACATAATTATGATAATTAATATCTGGCACTCCGTGCTCTCTGCCTACCCCGATGGGACCTGGCGTGAGGATATATTTGTGTATGTATAATAATTAATATAAAAATATTAACAGAAATTACAAAGTATCAAAACTTTTTAGTCGATGTCTATAGGGATACCATTTAAATGAAAGTAGCGCCCTCATTTAATTTCATGACTTTCTTGACGGACTATAATTCAACATCTGCAAGATGACATATCTATAGGGTAAAATGACATAGTATGTCTTAGGTATATCTTAGATTTAAAGGTCATCTTATGTAATATTAGATTTGAAGGTTGGCTTAAAAATACCAAGATTTATTCGAGTAATAATGACAAGGAAGGGTTGCTTTCGGTACGTTAAAATTTTAGATGCTATAAGCCAACCCATCTTATTTTCTTTGACAGCTTTAGCCTTATCCGTCTTCTTGTGACCAACTTTTTCGTGTTGATATTTGTTTGTAATTACCAGACATCCTGTATTAATCCGAAAATATTAGTATACGTTCCTTATTTTATAAAGGTTAGATGGCATAGGTGGCATACCTACCATCTTACACACACGTCTAATACGTCTTGTTATCCATTGGGAGGATAACATAAGCTTTATTCAAATTATCGTGACAAAAACGTTGAGGTTAGAATACGCTTTTACCTAGATTTGTATCATTTAATAATCGTATTATACATTTAAAATTGGTTTAACTTGATGATCCGTACCTTACGTATATTTTCACCACCAAACAAAAGAGTGAGCAAAGTTTTTGTCGTATCAATATCACGAAAACTTGGACTACTTTTCGATCTCCGCCTGCTTTCTACCATACTGAATTTAAATATCAGCAGCATTTACAAACACAGTCTAAAACGCCACAGGATCATTTTAGCGCGTATATTTAAAGCAATATTATTGATGGGTGATGTTATTTAACTATGTCATTTTAAGCAGAACTCCTCTAAGCCAATTCGAAATCGGATTTTGTTTCTACCGTTGCATAGAGAAAACAGCATGAATTTCTATGTATTGACTAAAATACAATACAAAAAATAAGTATTTATCGTATACCACATAACAAGAGAATACATAAAATAAAAGAAACAAGAAAGTAGAGGAAGAAAAGTAGCGGTCTTACCGCCAAAAGAGAAATATCTTCCAGGCAACCTTACTATAGGGAGATTAAATGTGATATAAACATTTAACCTCCTTACAGTAAGGAAGGTTGAACAATTACTGCAGGGAGATTATGTAAAAAAGACAGAAGAGAAATGGGCAGGGTATACAAAATTGTTAATAGCTGGTGCATCATAACATTTTGAATTATTACAGAAACTGGGCGCAGTGCTGAAGACATCGTGCACGTTGCAGCTGAACGTGATGGTGCAGAATGTGGACTACAACGTGAGAAGCAAACCGTTCACCTATACCACCATTCCAGTATTGTACTTCAGAATTGTAAGTCATATTTTCCCTACCAATCAGTAATATTTATATCACAAAAAATCAATCATGGAAAGCAAAAGGCTGTTAAAAATGGTAAAATCTGATGTGTATAAATTAGACTAGCACATCCCTACCACAGGCGCTGGTAATAAAGAATAAATCCCTATTTCAATATCCAGTTACATAACAATGAAAAAAAAATTTTTTTCGTACCTCGTTACGAATGTACTTACGAAAATGGATGAAGAGAATTATTCCATACTATCAAAGAAAATAAAATAAAATAGCAATGGTACTGTTGCCCGAAATAAACAAGACTCGTGTTTTACTGATGTTAGCTCTATAAAGCGCCCAGTAGAACGGTCAACTCGCAGGTTCTAACATATTCCCCAGCCATATGGAGATACCTGACTTACAGTTAATAGTGATGAGTTGAAGATTACAACTGGGTAATAAAAATTGTTGCAGGTACAGCCCGAACTCCCGGATGAAGCAAAACACATATTTAAAACCATATACTTCGTGTTGCCGTATGTCTTTTTTGGAATCGAGGCAACCATGTTCATAATTGCAGTCATCCTCTTGTTCTATTCAGGTCGATTAGTGTACTGGAACTGGCAGGTTTCCAAGAAAGGCATGGCCTTCAAGGTACCTAAAGACGAAAAACCATCGTCGGTTTGCAGCGAAGAACCTCTCATAGGGCGAAATGCGAAATTTCCGTCCAGTTAATAAATAAAAGTACATATGTGAAACCTGTTAATTAGTTAGAAATATTTATTTAGCGAATTTTGAACAAGTCAACAATGAGAGCAACGTCTCAAAGTTTCTGTAGTACTTTAATCAGACATATATGTCATGTCATTGGAGTGACAATGTGTGCTAATTTCTACGAAGGGATGTTTTCCGTTTTAGAATAATTTATCGTTTAAGTCAATTAAAGACTACCCATATAGGCACCTATGTCGATGCTTTCATACATACTAATCTGTAAAATGTACGGTGGCCGTGTAAATTCGAAATAATGAAGATGGCTTATAGAGTTCGTAATTGTGATTTAAGCCTTAAACTCTTCCGAAATCTGAAATTAAGTATTTTACTATATTTTCTTGTGATAAAATAAGTGAAGAATATATTTGAAGACATGTGTCTGTAATGGTGGTCCTGATTTGTACAGAAATGGACATTGTAGACCCTAATCTTTATAAACTGGTCATTGTCATTTTTAGGCGTACATCTTTCAAGTAACTTGGATAGAAGGAGATGTGAAATGACTAACCTTCACTTCAGTTATTAAGTAAAAGTAAAAGAATGGTAGATTTCGTCTTCCTCTAGATATACCTATCTTAATTTATTTTCTTAAGTTATACATACTTTCACGTAACAATTAATTTCGTTCCTAATTTTGCACCAAAAGAATAACTTTGATGTTATGCATTATACTATCTATAAATATGAATATAATTTATTATTTTAACTTTTCACTATTTAAAATAATATAATCATTCAATCATGCCTTCATATACCTACCTTTTCTAGGAAATAGGTCTAATGCCAAAATGTAAAAAGCAGTACATAATTAAACATAATATGTGTCTTATAATGATTTCGATATTATGATACTTTTAATTATTTTAAGTTAAGGAGCCATTTTTTCCCTCCCCTCTCCGTCCTTCTTACATTTGTAAAATCCTCCCCCTTCTCTAGGGTGATGACACATATTTTGTATTTTTGCACTAGCACTTAAATTAAAACAGCAGTTACGATATTATTTTTATTGTCATTTAATATGAAACGTAACTTATGAATGACCCCCAAGTTGTAAATAAGGTTAAGATAATTTCATATTTACTGACATTCAATTATTGGAAGTGGTACGACATTGTATATTCATTGAACTTTTTATTTATCTGTACTTCATATTAATCTAAGCTGCTGTAGTCCGGATTTGATAAAGTTAACAGACTTTCACCAAAAGGTGCTCCAATAGTAAAATTCAACAAGTTACAAATACTTGAATACTATAATATTAGTAACTTACATTCGTAACTTGATTTCGAGAGACTGTTTGATAAATAACAATGGTAAATTAAAAAGAATTTATAGTCAATAAGCGCACCTATATTTTAATATTCGAATAGGGCTATTTATTTAGTAAATCTTAGTATTTAAGTTTTAACTCCATAACGGTGAGCTGTGAAATATATGACGTCATTAATTTGGTGGTTAAGAAAAACTTTGCGGTAATAAAGTAGGTAAATGTGTAAATAAGTAATATTTTTTATTATATCATTGTTTTATTGACAACTAGTGACCCGCCCAGCACGGGTTATTGTGAGTTAACCATAAAACGCTTCGTACGGGTTATTGTGAGTTAACCATAAAAGATAGACATATACTGTCGTGGGATATTTTTTATATAATTTTAAGGAGAACGTTTCAGTCATACATGATTTCTGTG
>DWEB01000053.1:0-11970 GCA_018245775.1 Pyrrhopyge zenodorus | reverse complement strand
ATGTTGAATAGTTCACGTTGAATATTTTGGTATGCTTAAGACCGTTGGGAATTCCGAAGTTGAGCTCTTGTACTTAATTACGTAAAGGATAAGTAATAGCAATTTCTCTCTTTTAAAATCAAAATAATCTATTATCATGTCTTAATGCTTCTAATGGTTTATCGTTGCGAATTCAAATTCCAGCAAAATGTAATATTTATTTGAAAAGTATAATACATATGTATGATAAAATAAATTCTGACAAGCAAGATCATTCAAAGAAATTGTAACTCCCTTGAGAACTAGAAACAGTAAGACTTAGTTGTGAAGCATGTTCCATAACCACATTGAAAAAAATCAACCTATAGTTATTCTCTTGTTTCTTTATACCAAAACGTAATCACGCCTGTGATGCCAGAAGAGATGGACACAGGAGTGTAGTACACTCCTACGGTTCACCAGTACATCCAATTATGGGTTAGGTGGCGAGCCTATTGCAATATACCGAGCACAAATCCAGACTCAGAGCCACAACTAGAACTAAGCGTGTTGCATTAATATAATAACTAATACTCTCCTCCTCTTGGCGTTTTAAAACACATTGTAATAGGATAACATAGCTTATAGTATGAATGGATTTAACCAGTGTACTTATGAATATATAGTTAGTCTTAACATCGATCTCGGCCTTTCAATTCGTCTCCATTATCCCTTCCTTTATAACATCACTCAGAAATATCTTTTGACTAGGTTTTTATTATCTTTCCAAATTAACATTTGTTTGATCGTGATCAGTCTAATAATAATAATACCTTGGGATAACTTACATAAGGTCAACTGATCCACAACTACTAGGTAGAGTATGGTGATAGCCGTGATAGACTAGTAGTTTGAAATTCAGTCTCTCACCCCGGGAGACTGAGTTCAAATCTTGGCGCCAACCTCTTTACAAAACGTTTGCTTTAAGTTACAATATCACTTCCTATAACGGTGAAGGAAATATTGTGAAGTTACCTGCACACCTTAGAGATGAAAAGAAAATGTTTTGTTACTATGTGAAGTCTGCTAACCCGCATTTGGCCAGCGTGGCAGGCTATGGCCTTAACCCTCTCATTCTGAGAGGAGATCCGTGTCCAGCAATGGAACGATAAAATGGTCGGGAGAAAAAAAGTATGGTATTGTTAGTTCACAGCTGATAAGCTACATAGATTCATTTTTGAAATATACATCAATAAATTTGATCCCACTTACAGAGCACATACTTTGGTTATGTCAATATTCCTTAACCTAAGAGCAATCGTTTCAGGCCACAATTGCTGCTGTCAATCAATCAGCGCTAACTATGGATCGTGCAATATTGTAATAATAAAAAGCGACACCAAGCAAGCTCGTACAAATAGCGCGTCAGGTACAGTCATCGATCAAAGTGACGATCCTATCCGCAAAGGCATCTAGATCGACCCAGCTCTTAAGTGAAACGTCAATCATGACGCCCTCATTGAAACGCCCCCCAGAAAACTGTTCCGAGGAAAAAGTTTCGTGACAGATTGTACTGTAACAACATATTTACATTATGTACACGATTGTATAGACGATTTGCGTCTGACAATGTGTACGTTTCTGGCGTAGTAAATTATAAAGTTGACACTTCTTCTGAAAGGAGACTCGTGTGAGACACTGGTTCGAGGCAACATCTGATGCTGATATCAGGCTATTTTGTAATTAATAGTACTGAAGAAAAAGTAATAATTACGAAAGCACTTTGTCTGGTGGTAATTGATAAGTGTAGTATATTAAACGTTTTCACTGAACACTGACATTCAAGGTTCTGGTGCGGTAATAAATTGCTACGCTTGTTTAAAAACTTCGGCCCATCGCGCTTTTTAAATGGATACACAACCACATCTGATAAGTGACAGAATATGGACACTATGTATTTCAACTTGAAGGGTGCGATAGATTAAGAACTTATCTATGATATAAAGTGCAAGCCTTCAAAGGGATAGCTAGCTATCTGTGGGACAAATTTGATTATTGATAGATAGAGAAAAAACAATGTATTCATTGAATACACTGCATTGGCTTAATGCAACATAACGCCTATAATCCCCAAAAGAGGTAAACAGAGGAGTGTAGTACACTCCCACGTTTCATCAGTTACGTTTACATCCAATTATGGAATAGGTGGTGAATCAGTTGCCATACTCAGAGCACGAATTCAGACTCCGAGCCAGAAAAACTTCTAGAAAATCCTAGTTAAAAAATCCAATAGTACCCAACCCCGGGTTCGGATCCAGGACCTCTCGATCGGCAGTCGCGCTTGCAACCAACACGACCAACGAGATAGTCAACGAATATACCTAAATATATTTTCAAATATATGCAAATAAAGATCTATAAATTTTCAAATTCGTGTGCGTACATACACATGATACAAATGTTTGCCCTGAGCGAGAATGGAAAACGTCACCTTTGAAAAAGTTGTTTGAGCTTTGCACCTTTTAACCTACAGTTATACTCAACATTGACATTGATTGGTTGTGTGTCGCTTTTAAAATTGAGAATAAAAACATAAAATATATTATATTTAACATATTTTTATTGTAAAAGATGAATATGCAACGTACAGATTCAATATAAATAGAAAATTTGGATATGAACGGTGACTACATTGCAATTGCTATTTTCGTCAAACAAGCACAATAAATTTTCAATTCATATGCAATCGCCTTCCGAAGCGGGACGGCGAACGAAATAAAAAGCATAAAAATGAAGAGAAATCAGTGAGGCAAGTGCCGAGAAGTAACACAATGTTTTGGACAGCCAGGAAAGAGATTATATGAATTCGAAAATAGAAAGAAATAGGGATTTAAGCTGCCGTCGATGTGAAGAGATGTTGTCACGATACTATTATAATCATATAATAGTTAATTACATTATCCTCGGTCATTATCAGTTTTATTAACATCCTTATCATCATCATCACTATCTTTGTCACCATCCTCATTTTCATCGTCTTCATCGTCATCCTCATCATTATCATAATTATCATCGTCATCATCATCGTCATTATCATCATCGTTATCATCATCGTTATCATCATCGTTATTATGATCGTCATCATTATTATCATCGCTATCACCATCGTAATTATCATCGTCATCATCATCATTATCGTCAGCATCATCGTCACAATCATTATCGTCATTATCAACGCCATCATCATCATCGTTATCACCATCGCCATCACCATCATCGGCATCATCATCGTCATTATCATCGTCATAATCACCGTCAACCCTTACGTTGCTCACGGACTTTTAAAATAGTTGCTTTACAATACAATTTAAATTTCAATAAATAATTGATGGAACGATTTCAATAAATGATTTCATGAACTTCCACCGTGATCAGAAAAATTAAAACCTATGTTTTATGAAAATGGAACATTCGATAAGTAAAAGTATGTATGTATGTACGTATGTATGTATGTATGTATGTATGTATGTATATAAGTGGCTAGGAGTGCGAAACATTTGTTACGATCTATGTATCATATGAAATAATAAATCATTGATTTATCATCTCAAATGTCTAAGAATATAATTTTCAATTATTTCTTCTTATAAAACGCTCATAGCTTCAAGGCGCTAAATATCTCGAGGCCGTGATTCATTTGGATGCTAAAATATTTGCTTCAACATTTTGCTTCTGTTTATAATTTGATTATCTTTGGGTGGATATATTCGAAATAAAATGTTAAGCAACGTCGAGTGCGGTAAAATCTTTGAGAAAAAGCGGTGAATTTTACTGGCTGGTTTTACGACCGTTTCTTTACATCGGAGTGTGCGCCGTTTTTCATGCCTAACTTATTATCTTTAGATAACAGCCCTTAAGCTTTTTCGAAGGGGTTTGAAGCGTTTTAAAGACATTCGGTTGATTAACGACAGATGAGGGTTGGGTTGTTAATTTTCTTTTCTCCTTACTGAGGTAAAGTAGTACCTATTTTATTGCCTGCCAGTCGCAACCAGAGAAGCTTTCTAAGCAGTGGTGTTAATGTGAAACTATGATGTACTCACACTGAAATATTCAGAGTAAGTTCAACTGAAATGGATGTTGGAAATCTTCTAGCAAAATACGCATGTAATCTCTAACATTGAGTCCCTACGGAACAGCGCGTCCCGGTGAACACCCGATATGTCTTTGCCTTGTTCCGGCGAAAATTTAATCTAGTTCATATAAATGTATGGAAACGTCTGCGTTTATCTTACTTTTTTCATACTTTTTTCTGTTTCCATGTTGAGCATTATTCTTTCCATATTACTTCTACATCCTGGATGATTTAAAAATGCAATCATCTATTTTGAGCAATACGTGATTCTTGTATTTGAATACTTCGGTCACGTGGCTAGAAGGAATCCGTACAATATGGAGAAACTAGTGGTCACCGGGAACATTGCGGAATAGAGATCCCCAGAACAAAATTTTGGCGATGGTGTCACCATAACTTTAGAACATACTACATAAGATAGGGCAGACTGGTGAAAAAACATTGCTTACAAACTTGCTTACAAGGACCCGCTATTCTCAACTCCGAAGATACTTATCATGAAGAAGAAGAATTTTGCTTTGCGATCAAGTGGTAAGAAAATGCCAGTGATACTAGAATTTGTACCAGAATTTTTCTACACACCCACTTACAAATCGTTACAATTACTTCGGAACAACGAAGAAATCGAGAGATGTCTAAGTGGAATACGCTATGTAGATGGCAGCGTGCCAAGGAGTATCAAAGTATCTACCCGCCGCCATGGAAGTTAATACACACAATAAATAGTATTATGTTATAACCGACAAGTCTTAACATTGCATTAACGTGAAAGGATTAAGCGCATGAGCAAACAGATTATATAATGTGTACACTTCTTCACGCCAGGTCCCTCACGGGGTAGGCAGAGAGCAGTGCCCAATATCTCTATCCTAACAGATCTGCCATGCTTTTTTTATATTCGTCACTTTCTTCATACATTTCCGTCGGTTTAGGACTGTTCTGACTCCCAGACCAGCAAGTATCTGGCCTATTTGATGAAGATAGGTGACTCTTGTCCTTCCTTGACATCTGTTTCCAGTAACGTTAGCTTTGTTATCTGCTTTGTATGCTTTCTACATGAAACCGAACCATGAAATCATAGAATATAATATGTATATCTAGGTATATGAGAACTAATAAACTGTAATGACTGTGCCGCATGCACATAATATATGTATGCAGTAACGATTAACACCTACTCGTATTATGAATAAATAGTCGCTCTCTCGCACTGGCGCAATACAGTCGTTTTATTTGCAATATTCTCCATATTCTTACAAAGTTATTGGCGTACACATTACTACATACACTACACTAAAATACGCCAAAGTGGTGACCCATCGTGTATGAAGAATCAGAAACTAGGCGTTTCCAAAAATTATTATCCGAAATGGATCTTGGCGACCAGAAACCGTCACAGCTCCTTCGCCGAATGCGTGACTTAGCGCGAAACAAAATACCTAACGAAACATTAAGTATGATGTGGCAAGGACACTTACCTTCATCTGTGCGTTCAGTTTTAGCAGTCACTCAAACAGATGACCTGGAACAATTAGCTGCTATTGCGGATAAAATTGTGGAAACGATGAAGCCATGTGAAATCTCCGAAATAAAAACATCACCAACTGGAAGCGATTACACCTATATTGTGAAGGAAATTGGCAAAATTAACCTAAGACTTGAAAAATTAGAAAAACAGTCGGCACTAATTCTCAGAAATAGCCAGCGTCGTTTCACATCTAGATCGACGTCACGTGGACGTAATAAGACTCGTCAAGCATTAGACAAGGGGAACGGCTTGTGTTATTATCATCGCCACTTCAACCATAGAGCTAACAAATGCACAGAACCGTGCGCCTGGAACGAAACTTCAAAGCCGGAAAACTAGCCTCGGTGCGATCACAGGCGGAGATTGGCACCATTACTCCTCACCACCGCCTATGTGTAACGGACCTCAAGACAGGAATGAAATTTCTAGTTGATACCGGAGCCAATATATCAGTCTTACCAGCGCCCAAAATCAAGTCCAGATCCAGCAACTATGAATATAAATTATACGCAGCAAATGGAACGCAAATAAATACCTATGGAGTTAAGACATTAGAATTGAACCTAAAATTACGCAGACCTTTTCGATGGACCTTTGTGCTAGCTGACGTGAAGCAACCGATTTTAGGGGCTGATTTCTTAAGTAAACACAAGTTACTAGTAGACATATACAATAAAAAACTTATCGACCAAGTCACGAATTTATTCGCTGTCGCTTCTATCACTTTTAATAGCCAACCTGCAGTGAGAACTATCGACTCAAACAATGAGTATAGTGATCTACTAATGGAATTTCCTGAAATCACTAAGCCTATGTGTTTCAAGGATATTCCTCGTCACTCCGTCGTTCATCATATTGAAACAACTGGCTCACCTGTTTTCGCTCGACCTCGACCCCTACCTCCAAACAAATATAACGCTGTGAAAAAAGAATTTCAACGGATGCTGGAAATGGGTATCTGTCGACCATCTAAGAGCGCCTGGGCTACACCTCTACATGTAGTCATAAAGAAAAATGGCGAAATAAGGCCTTGCGGAGATTACCGTCGGCTCAACGCTATTACTGTACCGGATAGATACCCCATTCCCCGAATTCAAGACTGTGTCTACCTGCTAGCGGGAAAACAAATATTTACTCGTCTTGACCTGCAAAGAGCGTATCACAATATAGGCATTAATGAACGTGATATTGAGAAAACAGCGATAACAAACCCATTTGGCCTATACGAATTCACAAAAATGACTTTTGGACTCAAAAATGCCGCACAAACATTCCAACGTTTTCTTAACAACGTTGTACTACGTGACCTTGACTTTCTATTCAGTTACATCGATGACGTCATTATAGCCTCTACTTCAAAATCAGAACATCGAGACCATCTGAGACAAGTCTTCGAGCGTTTAAATCAATTTGGAATAACCATAAATTTATCGATTTGTGATTTTGGAAAATCAGAATTAAGTTATCTAGGATATCATGTTACACAAGATGGAATCAAACCCCTAAAGGATAGAATTAGAGCTATAATTGATTACCCTAAACCAAAAACAGTAGAAGAACTAAGAAGATTTATTGGTATGATAAATTTCTATAGACGTCACCTACTGAAAGCAGCGGAAATACATAATAAACTTGATCTTTATTTACATAATTCAAAGAAAAAAGATCAAACTCCCATCTCATGGTCAGAAGAATCCAACGAAGCCTTCGAGCAGTGTAAAAGAAGTTTACAAGACTCTGTTACATTGTCCTTCCCGATACCAGATTCTCCTATGGCCATAATGACTGATAGCTCTAACACATGTGCAGGAGCAGTATTACAACAAAGAGATCCTAGTACTAACTCATGGAGGCCACTTGGATTTTTTTCGAGCAAACTAAGCGAAGCGCAACAGCGTTACAGCACCTTTGATCGCGAATTACTAGCAGTATACATGGCTATAAAGCATTTTCGGTACATGATTGAAGGAAGACCTATAACCATATATACAGATCATAAACCATTAGTCTACGCTTTCAAAAAGAATGCTATTGGACCTAATGATACGCCTAGACGACTCCGTCAGTTAGATTTCATACTCCAATTCTGTAATTCTATAGAACACATACGCGGATCAGATAATATCGTGGCAGATAGTTTGTCAAGAATTTCAGCCATCGATACTCCTTCTCCTATCGATTATAAAGAGTTAAGCGAAGCACAAGAGAGGGACGAAGAACTGAAATCCCTAAGACAATCGGAAAGTCTAGAATTTAAAAAAATATATACACCCTACAGTAATATTCCTATCTATTGCGAAATCTCAGGTAACACGGCGCGACCGTACCTACCGAAGGAATTTCGAGCGTCAGCATATAAAGCGACCCACGAAGTTAGTCATCCTAGTATTCGCACAACTAAACGAATGATATGTAATAAATATTTCTGGAAGTCAATGAATAAAGATATTACACAGTGGACAAGATCATGTATAAACTGCCAAAAATCAAAAATACAGCGACATACTATTTCACCTCTGGGAAGTTTTGAAAAAAGCAACCGGTTTGAACACCTTCATATCGACATAGTCGGTCCCCTCACTTATTGTAAAGGATATCGATATATACTTACAATGCTCGACCGAAGAACAGGCTGGCCTGAAGCATATCCTTTAAAGGAAATTACAGCTGAAAAAATTTCTGAAATAGTATACACCGGATGGATAATAAGATTTGGTTCCCCTTTACGGATCACAACAGACCAAGGCCGACAATTCGAATCATGCTTATTTCGGAATCTTTCAAAAAGAATGGGCATCGAAAAGCTACGAACATGTGCGTATCACCCCCAAGCCAATGGAGCCGTTGAACGTTGGCACCGCTCAATGAAAACAGCTCTGATGTGCAGAGGAAGTACAGATAATTGGGTTGATGAATTACCAACCGTATTGCTAGGGTTAAGAACAACTTTAAGAGATGATACGAAAACAAGCGCCGCCGAAATGGTGTATGGAGAAGTCATTAGACTCCCTGGAGACTTTTTTATGCCGCTTAAGCAAGAAATCTCCGAGGATGATTCCTTTTTAAGAGAGCTTCGAAATAAAATTTCCAAATTGTCATCAATTCCAAAAAAAGAAATAACGCAAGGAAAAATATACGTGCACCCCGAACTCCCACACGCCTCTTATGTTTTCGTCAGAAACGATCATATACAAAAATCGCTCACATCTCCTTATACTGGACCATATAAAGTGATAGAGAGAAATAACAAATACTTCAAAATTTTATACGGAGAGACAGAGAAAAACATAAGTATAGATCGACTCAAGCCTGCATTCGCCATAGCAACAGAAAGCGTCCCCAGCAATCATAGTAATAGTACACCTCCGCTCGTCCCTGATTCTACGAAAGAGCCAACAGCGGCACGAGTAACACGAACTCGTCGTCCAGTCATACGCTTTAATTGTACTTAAAGAAACATCAGTATCTATTGCAACTTTGAACAATTGACACACTAATATCTCTCTAAACTAATATCTAAAAATGGGAAAAACACAGAGCACTGAAACTAAAGAAGAAATAATAATAGCCCAAAATGGTGGAAGTGATAATAATGCTGCAGCAGGACAGTCCACAAATTTAAACCATGACTGGTTGCTATTAGCAATATTACTTATATGTCTGGCTGCATTTATATTTTTTTTGTGGAAAAAATGTAAGATAGCTTATGGCAGTTACTTGCGAGAGGAATTACAGCTACGCCGCGTACGTTCTCTACGAAGTGCTCCGAGGCTGGAGCAAGGCCCTGACGGCTACGTTCCCCAGCCTCCTCTCCAGCAACGAGCAACGACAAATATAATCGGTTAAACAGTGAAATTTTTCGAATCGTGAAGTTGTGTGTTTGTGAAGTGAAGTTTGTGAAGTGACGTTTTCAGATCTATTACCCTTGTTTTGCTCTGTATAAATTACTTTGCTGTTTACTGTATAATTTTTTGCCAAGGGGGAAGTTATGTGCCGCATGCACATAATATATGTATGCAGTAACGATTAACACCTACTCGTATTATGAATAAATAGTCGCTCTCTCGCACTGGCGCAATACAGTCGTTTTATTTGCAATATTCTCCATACTCTTACAAAGTTATTGGCGTACACATTACTACATACACTACACTAAAATACGCCAAATTGAGCTCACATATGTATGTCCCAGCGCTCTAAATAGGGTTCAACTTAGACGGACATAATTTTTTTAAATTCTGGCGATCTTGATTAGGATAATTGAGACAAATTTATCAAATTATTGTATTTGTTATCGGTCCTTGATAAGAATGCAAAAATTCAAATTAATAGTACGTTTCAAAGTTGGTAAAAATCACATTCAAAGTTTCCTTTACATACGTACATACAACTGAAGCTAATAAAAGCGTATTAAAAAAGAGGAACGATGAGAGACCCGTACTATCATAGTTTAATTACATGGAAAAGAGGGACAGATAGGGTGCCTAACTTGCTATCTGGTTTTTTTTAAGGGTGCTGCATTTGCTTTCTCTTTTTTTCGGTGGACACATTTTAGGCTGGCTCCCCAGCTCTAAGTATAATGTCTCTATGGGTATTATTATTATGTGACAGTTTATCAAACATTAGACACTTGACACATGACACTTGTTTTGTCATACTTAATATTAAAGTAATATATTCAGGTTTATTATTATAATATTGTATTAGGGCCCTTGACTAAATTCTCGCCCTTTTTTACAATATAAAAAATTTACTAATTTTACAACATGTGGCCAAGCTTTGTCATGCAACAAATTCACTTTTTCGTGTCTCTGCTCGTTTAGCGGTCGTGTTTTTTATAGGTGTTTTTTAAAGCTGAGCTTTAACGCATTTACTGAAATCGACAACGATCTCCCGTAATAGTCTCATTGGATTCGAGCAGCTCATAATAAATTACACTCTGCTGATCCCACCAAAGGCAACGTCTCTCGGTTTCAATTCATTCGGCGCCTTGCCATGACCTTTCTTTTGTATAATTCCTAACGCTATTAAACGCCTCGAAACTGTTGACGCATCTACTGTAATGTTATCCTAAGCAATACTAGTGTCTGTCTGATATGGATCTTGATCAAGCAATTCCTCTAATTCTTCGTCTTTGAACCTTGTCGGTGTACTAGAATGTTCTATATCTTCAAGCTCAAAATCATTATTTATGAAACATCGAAACCAGTTTCTGCGTGTCGAATTTGATAGAGCTTTGTCGCCGAAGTCTCAACAAGAATTATGTGCGCTTCAGCTGCAGATTTCTTATGAAAAAAGTAGTGCAATAAGATTCCTCCCTAAAACACTTTCGTAGAAATATTGAGAATCAGTCAACAAACACATGGTTGACGCGGTAGTGAACTATGATACAGTAAAATTTAAGAACACATACAGTGCTTCCTTATCGATGCGTTACCACTCGAAACTCCACGCAGAGAGTTCAACCAACGTCATGTTTTAAGAAACGGCGAGAACTTATTCAAGGACCCAATAACATTTACAATAATGTAGTACAAGCAAAATTAATACACCAGCTATCAATGGAATATGACAGATATGCAATTTTACAATAATGTAGTACAAGCAAAATTAATACACCAGCTATCAATGGAATATGGCAGATATGCAATTCAAGATTTGTATTTATTGCCCAAACTTACAACAGGGAGTATTTTACTTTTTACTATTGCAGATTCACATTTACACTTACACTATTACTCATTATTACACAAATACACATTTGTAATTAGACTTATGTATGCTCAGTCTCAACAAGTTTTACTATAAGTATTACACTATTTCACCACCATGCCATCGCAGCGGTAAAGCACAGTTAAGTAAAAGCATTTCAATATCAGCGTAAGCGATGTCACTTACTTGATCCTCATTCATCCACTGCTTCAACTGAAGGCCGGATTCTTGCCACTTTGTCTTTACAAAGGTAGGACCCATGCTATCCTTCAAATCTTTCAGTATGGCCTTCAATATCATGTGACCATGATTGGCAGTTATGACATGCTCACAGAGCTTCAGTGTCTGTACTAATGTGATATGCTGAAACAAAATTGAACAAAACATGAACTTGATACCCACGTGTTTTCCTTCACCGTTATAGCAAGTGACACTTAAACTTAAATCACACATTTGTAAAGAGGTGTGTGCCAAGGATTTGAACTCGGACTTCCTGAGTAAAAGGTCGAATTTCAAACCACTAGGCTATCACTGCTTAACACTGTTTTAAGATGTGTGTAGATGTGTTCGTGGCCAATATATGGCAATAGGCTCACCACCTACTCCATAATGGGACCTAAAGGTAACTGGTGAAATGTGG
>DWEB01000052.1:0-12000 GCA_018245775.1 Pyrrhopyge zenodorus | reverse complement strand
CTATACGGTGTTCTATGAACTATTTTAGTTCCACTACTAGATGTCGCTAGGAGACCTAAGCAAACAAGTGATAAAAAAGAGTTACAGACATACTGACTGACATACAAGTGAAGCTAATAATGTAATAATATATAAAAAGCGTGTTTTTAGTTTTTGAAACTATTATTTATTTTTTACTTTTTAGTTTAGTTTATTTATAAAAGCATGATTTTTTAGTTTTTTTACCTAAAAACGGCTACCAGTACCAAGGAAGGCCGCAGGCGCGCAAATTACCTACGGAGAGTTACAGACATACTGACATACAAGTGAAGCTAATATAAAGCGTGTAAAAAGCAAGGCAGGTCTATAAGGATAGAGATATTTGGAACTCCGTGCTCTCTGCCTACCCCGTAAGGGACCTGGTTTAAGGATATGTATGTATGTAGGAATAATATGTGATTTGATCATAGATAGGAAATAAAAGTAATTTTAAACGTAACATCATGCCTGTATTCCCCGAAGAGGTAGCCAGAGGAGTGTAGTTTACGCTCACGTTTCACCAGTTACATTTACGTCCCATTATAGAGTATGTGATCCTCTTGCCATACACCGGGCAGAAATCCAAAGTCCGAACCTAATCTAATAGTCTAAATCCAAGTATAATAGTACCCGACCCGGGATTTGAACCCCGGACTTCTTGATCGGCAGTCGCGCCTGCAACCAATCAGTCTATTTATGTGGTTTATTTATCCGGTAATTTAACCGCATAACTAAATTAATTGCAGATAATTAAACCAATTGCGGATAAATAAACCAATTGGAAATATTTAAAACAATTGCAGATAAATAAAACAATTGGGCATAAATAAAGCAACTATAGATATTTTATCTATAATTGCGGATAAATAAAACAACTGGGGACAAATAAAACAACATTTATTATTTCTTTAGTATTTTCTCCATAATTTCAGACCCTTTTGTCATATCAATCTTACCATCGGTAGTCTTAGCCAAGATGCCCAATAGCGCTTTAAACACTTTCATCTTCCCCTCTTTATACTGGCTAACTAATTTGGGGTTGTTCTCTAACACTTCACGACACTGCTTCGTTATTACCTCCTCATCTGTTACTATGTACCAGCCGTGATTCTCTATTATCTGTGAAATGCTTTGATGTCGATCAACAATAAGTTCGTCTAAGGTTAGACGACAGGTGTTTAAATTTATCTGATTACGAAACAGCAGGTCAAAGAGTTCTCTCAGCTGATCAACAGTAATGGGACAGTCAGACACATCAATCTTTCTCTTATTGAGAACTGTTAGCAGATCGTTTAACAAGAGATTGGCGATTTTAGTGGGGCTGTGCGATTTGTCGCCGATTAAATCTTGAAAAATCTTCAACAGTGCAGGTTCGTTGACTAATTGTATGGCGATTTCTGATCGCAAATCGAAATCCTGTGTGAGTTTCCGTCGTGTCTCTTCGGGCAGCTCCGGCAGTCGATCCCGTATTAGCGGCACGCTGAGAACGTCCCGAGTGTCTTGTTTCGTTTTCAAATTCACACGCAGCGGTGGTAGGTTCGGTTCTGGCATGTATCTGGAAAGATTGAGAATGACAAAGTTCATTTACATTCATACGTGTACATCCTCACGCCACGTCCTTTACGGGGTAGGCAGAGAGCACAGAGTGCCAAATATCCAGTGCCAGTATTTTATATTACAAATCCTTTTATGGACAATGTGATAATGCATTACAATTTTTTATACAAATATTGTGTTCTTAAATTCTCAGAATTTATGGAATATCTTAAAAACAGATCTGATTGGGTCAAAAATTAAACACAAATAGGTATCTCCTTTTTGTACATTTACTTGCCGGTAGCAGAAGTTCACAATCGTGCAGACATTTTAAATCATTACTGAGCCCTATATATGGCAATAGGCTCACCACCTACTCCATAATGGGACCTAAAAATAACTGGTGAAACGTGGGAGTGTAGTACTACACTCCTCTGCCTACCTCTTCGTGGATTACAGGCGTAATGTTACTGTTGTGTACGATGTACCTAAGAGACCGGACGAATCGAAAAATATGAGAATTCCTCAATTCTGAAGACATGTGTTCAAGTGAAGTGATTATGGGAAGTTATTTAAATTATGATGATATTGAACTATATAGGTACTTGTTATTAATTTATACAACTGAAATGACATAATTCTTTATGACTTATTGTTAATTATGCTATTTTTATTCTTTCAATATGTCTTATTGTCTTGTCTTATCAGTGTAAATGTGATTTATTATTATAGGTACCTAATGTTTTATTGTAATCTTGAATTACATCTTAGACTCAATTGCTATTTTGCACCCAGTTTTATGATAAATGTGAGGCACTTATCGATAAAATTATAAGAACAGAGTATGGAAAATAAATTAATTGCTACAAAAATATTTCAATTTCATAAATACTAATACCTTTGAACAAGATTTGACAGACAATTAGATCGATCAGGGTGTAAATTTATACATGTAGTTGCTTTTATCTGAAGATATTTTGGTTTTCATTTTAATGTAAACTGCCACTAGATGGCGCTAATACACATCTAAATGTCTCATATCTCTGTGCCTCTAATCTAAGTCATCATTTAGCTTATAGAAATAAATATCTTTGAATATAAAAATATATTGTATTGTAGACTGATTACTTATTTATTGATACAACCCAAAATTAAATTAACCATTAATTAGTCATTGATCAATTAGTTGCGGTAATTATTAATTTCGCGCAACCTCTAATGGTTTCTGTTAATAGTTACTTTAATTAGTATAGTGTTTTAATTGCCATATAGTGATAATAATATCATCACTATAATTTATATTTATTGACTGACTTGATGGTACCCTGGTTATGAGGCCTGACTGCTCAGCTGAGGATTATGGGTTCGATTTCTACTTCGAACCAATATTAGTATGATGAGGAATATTTCTTTCGTGTCTAGGTGTAAAATTTTTATCGTTACCTTCATCATCATCAGCCTGTCCCGGTCCATTGCTGGAGAGTCTCTCCAATAGCACCCCAATGAGCTGTAGCCCTGCGCATTCAACCGCTGCCAGCCATTTTGCATATATCGTCACTCCCCCGAACTGGAGGACTTTTCAGCATTAAAAAAATTCTAATCGATTTGCGTTCGCAAAACCCTGTCATTTCATTGAAATTGTTAGAGCCGTTGTCGAGTACGCGTTTAAAAATATACAAATAGTGTTCGTTTAATATTATGCAATAGGTTACAACAAAGTTATGTTTCTATTGTGACGTACACTTAACACACAAAAACTTTTATGTATTGCAATTATCTATGACTTAAAATTACTATCTTATCGTGATCAGATCTACTGACAACAAATAATATAACACGCTAAGTCGTTTAAATATACTATGTCATTATTATTGTGATTATTATAATATAAACGTAACATCACGCCTGTAATCCTTGAGAGGTAGGAGTATACCGAGGAGGGTAGTACCTACTTACCACTTACTCTTACATTTAACTAGTTATATTTACGTGGTACCATGGAATAGGTGGTGAGTCTATTGCCATACATCGGACACAAATCCCAGCCACTACTAGAAATTCTAAGAGAACTATCATAAACTATAAGAGATTTCTTCATATACTTTATAATTAGGGCGAGCGAAGCGAGCCCTTACACTATCCCACAACCAGAACATAATTGTACACAACCATTACTTTACGGAAAAAACTAACACATCTTTAGGTTTGGGCTTTAACATAGTAATTTAAATATATATTTAGATGTGTTATATGAAAAAAATAACATCACACCTGTAATCTCCGAAGAGATAGTCAGAGGAGTTAAGTACCTACTACACTCCCACTTTTCACCAGATACATTTTCGTCCCATTATGGAGTAGGTGGTGAGCCTATTGCCATATATCGGTCACAAATGCAGACTCCGAGCCACTACTGGAAAACCTGAATTAGAAAATCTAATACTACCCGACCCGGGAATAGAACCCAGGACCCAGGACCTCGCAGTCGCGTACGTAACCACTCGACCAACGAGGTATATGACTATTGGCTGTTTATTTTTATTTATCACCGACACAAATATATCGTACAGACTCTACAGAGAGCGAAATATCAACAGAAGTAAGATAAAAGAGAAGTTTTCATGCACTTATAAGTGACCACCATAGTAAATTAAAAAAAGAATAAAGCAGTAGCAAGTTTATAAATCGATACAAAATTTTTACTGACTGTCTCGTTAGTACTGGTTGCCAACGCAATTACTGATCGAGGGGTCCTGGGTTCTCGATTCCCGGGTCGGATACTATTGGGTTTTTCTAACCTAGATTTCCTAATTGAAATTTGTAGTAGTGACTTGGAGTCTGGATTTGTGCCCGGTGTATACTTGCACCACCTGTTCCATTGCGAGACGTAAACGTAACTGGTGAAACGTGGGAGTATGTTTACCTGTACTCCTCTGCTTACCTCTTTGGAGATTAGAGGCGCGATGTTACGTATGTAACATTATCGATATAACGATAGTCCCTTTTGTATAGTGAAATTAAATGTTAATGATAATTAAACATTAATTATAGTCCCTTTTTTGGTCTCAAAACCTTTCGATTGGCAGTTATGATCGCAACCACTGGACCAATACGATAACGTGGCAACCAATGATAATGTTGGTGGTGAAATTAAAAAAGTAACTTCACGCCTGCTATCCCCGAAGAGGTAGGCAGAGGAGTGTAGTACTACACTCCTACGTTTCACCAGTTAGTGAAATAACCAAATAACTATTATTAATACTCACTTTTTAAGGACTTTCAATCGATTTTCCTCCTTCTCGATATAATCTTGCAGGTCGTCGATGATCTTCTTATGCGTCTCCAAGAGCGGCTCCACGTCCGATATGGCCGTGAAGAGTTCCGCTCGGGTGTACAGCCATACTTGCGATATTATAATACAGCTTACGTATAGAGCGCTCGATTTGGACCACATTTTGACAATTTTCACCACCTAAGTGAAAAGTCAAAAGTTTATAGATGGCTCAATTAATATCGATTTAAAGTAATATACATGTTTTTTTTAAATCAATCCAAACCAAACTCCTGCAAAATGGAAGAGACAGTATTGTTTGAGAAATTGTGATTTCAAGTAATTTGTTTAATATACTGGCATAATATTAGTTACTTTTTAACTACGAATACAGCGATCTAACTAAATAAATAAAATAATATAGATGCATATTTCTAATGAATGTGTAACAGATTCGACCTAACATTAAAATTCTTTATGTTAAAACAAACTTAATCATTATCAACCTATTGCAGTCCACTGCTGGACATAGGCCTCCCTTGATGAGTTATGCCCACGACCCCCACGCTGGACATGACACTTAAGAAAAGCAAACTTATGAATCATTTTTTTTATTTTGACAACTAACGCAATACGGGTGGTACTGGTCTCACAGACGATCTTAAACGATACCAATAGCGCGATATACAGACATTAATACATCAAGACACAGCATTGATAATTTAATTGGAACACGGTACAATTTTATCTGCATTGCAAAGAGGACAAAAAATGTGTAAAACATAATATATAAGTAGCATAGATTTGTGTAATAAAACTTCATAATTATCTATGGAATGGCACATTAAAATATTTTAATGCGTTTTTTAAATATACGGTTGTCGGTATGTTTATAAAATACCCATGATTAATATTATATCACATTCATCATTAGTAAGCATACAAATTAGGCATTTTTAATTCGAAAATGTGTTAATATTTTATTATGAATATATAAATGAATTAAATAATATATTATCATTGCGGACATACGTTAATAAATTGAACAAAAAAAAAATTAACCGACACCCATACGTACCTAGAGTTAAGGAAATAATAACACAGATTCAAACACGGTAACAAGCCTGTGACACGCGTGGCCATGTACTAATATAAAACGTGGAGACAAGTGGCATGTATTTAATGTTTGGATACGCGAATTGATATAAGATTTAATCTGAGTCCTTCTGTTCGGCGGCCACATAAGCGTAATGAGTACGTGCGCCGGCGCAGCAGCCGGCCGCGGGTCAATGGACAAATAAAAACGGCGCTCGGAAGCTAGCGACAAACCGGCGACCTTATCAAACCATCCGATGACGTCGACCTTTTTAATCATATATGACACTCCATTAACCAGAGCTTTCGAACGAATTGCTCAGAACGATCTAGAACTGTATTGTCACTTATTTTCAATAACTTTACGCGCGTTATCTCACCACTACACAATATGCGGATGTGCTGGCAATTAGTAACTGTAAAGAAATGTTCGCAAATATTTTGTTCGAACCCACACAAACACAAGTTCACGCCGAACCTCTCGGCAACGTTAATCATGTTATATTTATGTATACCTATTTACATTTTGATTCTTACAACAAGGCTAGCGCAATTTAATCAACCTTACCTGCTTTATGTGCTAATTCTAGCTAAATATCTACTTCACTATTAGCGCCGTACATTACATTTGTCGTAAACTGATTCGCGCGTCGTTGAAAATAATTGATTTGACAGTGCCTACACGTATCTCTCCTCTCTTCAACTCGTAAATGTATTCAGCATTCGTACAGTACAGTATCATATTGGACGGACGATATTTCGATTGGTTTGCGTTGGGAAACGGGAGCCAACAAAACCGTTGTTTTGTCCGATTTACATGCATTATACTTTAGGAGGCGAATCCAGACTAAATGTTATTTAGTTAAATGTTATAAGTTTACTGAGGAGTCAATAGTTTATCTACTGAATATAAATATAAATGTTCACTGCTTTTTATATACGAGCTGCAACACTTCCGTTAAGTAATTGGTATCAGTTGGTATTATTCATATAATTATCTGAGTATTCAGTAGATAACTTTTTACATTGATAGAGAGTAATACTGCTGAGTTTTTCGAACTTGAAATTCCCTGTAGTAGTTCGGAGTCTGCATTCGTGTCTGGTGTATGGTAATAGGTTCACCACTCTATGCTGGGACATAAAACGCAACTGTTGAAACATGAGTGCTCTCTGCTCTCAAACTGTGCGTACCTCTTCAGGGACCAGGCGGGATGCTACCTATAATAGAGTAGTCTTTTCCGTCTCGCCTACGTCCAATATCAAATATCGAAATTTTAATAACATAACATCGCGCCAGAATCTGCCGTTAGAGATAGGCAGAGTGTAACACACTGCCACGATTCATCAGTTATGCTATACGTCGACCGCGTAATAGGTGGTCAGCCTATTGCCTTACACCGAGCAGAAACCCTGACTCCATGCTACCAATGGCAATTTTAATGTAGAAAAACCTAATAATACTTTGCCCGATCCGGGGATCTACATAGAACCTCCTAATCAACAATCGCACTGGCAACCAATCGGCCAAAAGGGCAGTCAAGTTTTTCATAGAAAACGTTACAACGATTTTAACCGAAGCTCGTAACAAGTTGCTTCTTAAAATTAGTTCTTAGTTATTGTTTCAATCCTTATGCATATAAAGTAGAACTGGCAGCAATCAGATTAACCTCTTGACTTTTAAACCGTTCTTATACCAATATAGGGTTGTGGTAATATAACTATTTGTGTCAGTCAGGTCTTTTAGTACTACTTCGAAATAACACCGAGTTTGCAATTCGTGTATGAAGCGAGTGATAGCTTCGAAAAGGATTGGGCCAATCTTTTTCTACGATCTTTCGAAGCGATCCTGCCGAACATCGAGGACTAGACGAGATGACACGACAATTACCTCCTGCAGACTAGTAAAGATATATAGTGGAAAGAGCTGATTCAACGCCTTCCGGCAAATGGACAGGGTCGAAAATATGGCAATAGGCTCACCACCTATTCCATAATGGGGCGCCAACGTAACTGGTGAAACGTGGGAGTGTACTACACTAGTCTGCCTACCTTTTCGGGAATTGCAGGCGTGATGTTACGTTGGAAAGAGACGGACAGAAAACTTACAATGAACTATTTATCTTAAGCAATCTGTACAGAAGCATCCAACACAACTAAAAAGGCTTTTCTGGCGGACACATAAGGCTTGGTGTCATTGTATCATCTATAAGTTTCCTTTTGTTACCACTTGTACACAGAGACAAAGTGAAGATAATGATTAGTTACCCAGTCTATTGGCCCAGCAATGCTCATGCCATTGGGACATCTGAAGGTAAGGTATAAAATGTTTATTATGCAGATAAAATGCAGGAACAAAGGATCTTTTTGCAGTTACAAACAGCTTCACTTTATGAAGCCAGTGAGAATAAGAGGAGTGTATATTTTGGGAAGAGCTTAAGAGGGAAAAATCTTAGTTGATTTCTATTTTGGAAAAGATAAAGCCTTAACAGTTTGAAAATTCTGAAAAGTATTTATCTATTTATTCTTATGTAGCACCTTAAACCAAGAGATATAAGGGTGTACAGAATGCCTAATGGAATTCTCACCCAGTCAGCATAATGGTGAGAATGTGTGCTAAGTACAATGCACATTTAATGGTGTGTAATAATTCGATATCATTATACAATTTTTTCCTTAATTCAAACTATTTAATATTCATTCATTTAATAACAAAATTACACCTGAATTTCCGGTCTTAAATAAGAATACCTTGAATACAAATATATTGATAAGAATGAAACTAAAAAGTAAGAAAGTTTACATACTAATCTCAGTTCAATCAAAACAGAGAAATGTATTATTTTGATATTTATTATGTTCAAAATATTTCTCACATTTATTACTAAAACTAAAATGTTGTAAGAATTAGTCTTAGTCATACACAATGAAACAAAACTGAAATATGACGTCATAAGTCTGTTACATCAATAACTGAAAGTTTATTCAGTTGAAGCCCATTGTCTGCAAATTGATATTTGTAGTGCTTACTCAGTTGAATTAACTGTTCAAACAAATTACATTCTGTAACTTGAGCTCCCCTATTAGTGTGGAAATAAAAATTGTAATGCTATAACATTCTTTAAGTTAACAGATTATCAAACAAGCAGAACAACTTCTGTGAAGTCACAAGGGGACTCTGCAACTAACCTCAAACAGGATTACAGGAACATTTAATATCATTTAGTCCCGATTGTTAATACATCAAATTGAATAATTGGAATAATAACTTCATGATTTAATTGGAAAATTAGCTATTAATATGTATCATTCCAATTCATATAAATTATTATGTACAAAGTTAAATTACATAGAAAACAGTGTAAAAACATAATGTCCCACCTATAATCCTTGAGGAGATATTCAGAGGAGTATAATTAGCTCCTATGTTTCACAAGTTATGTTAAGTTCCAATCATGAAATAGAGGGTAAGCCTATTGTCATGTGCAGGACACATATCCAGACTCAAAGCTACTACTAGAAATATTTACTAGAAAGTCCATGTTAGAAAATCTAATAATACCAGACCAGTGAATCAAACTTATTCAACTCTCTGATCAACAGTTGTGATTGCAAGCACTCGACCATTAAAGCAGTCTATAACCTAAATTATATAATACCTATCCTATCTACGAAGAAGTAGTTACTTGAATAGCTTATGTTGTCAGTTGTATAAACGTGCAACAGGCCACCACACTTGTTCATACAACATAAATTAGACATGTTTGGTGGTCTTTACAATAAAATCTGTTAGTAGAGCAATATTGAATGTTAAAATAAGGTCATACAAACAAAACATCCCTGTTATGCTACATGTTTATGCTCCATTACAGATTTATAAAATTTTCTATATCTCATTAGATCACACTTGAAATTTAAAGAAACATACTGATATTCAAACATTTTAAATTAAACTGTTGGTTGAGGTGTCGCAAGTGCGATGCCCATCGGGATGTGCTGGATTCAAATCGCAGGTCGTGTACTACTGGATTTTTATAACTAGGATTTTAAGTTAAAATTTTTGGTATAAGCTCATAGTTTGGATTTGTGCCGAGTGTACGGTTCACAACTGCAAGGGTTGTGATTGACGATGTAGTGCTAGAGCAAGAAGATGAAAATGAATATCTTGGATATGTTTTTAACAGGGATGGCAGATACACCGCTGACATTGAGAGAAGAGTGAGTGCAGGAAATAGAGTGAATGGAGTGTTGGGTAAGTTACTGATTTGCCAACGCCTGAGCCAGGAAGCTCCATTGGCAACATACAACTCGTTGCTTACTCCATCACTACTGTATGGGAGTGAGAGTTGGATATGTAAGAAAGGGAATGAAAGTATGTCGAGATGAGGTCGTTGCGTCGCATATGCGGTGTGAGCCTCGTCGACCGCGTTCGTAATTCTGATGTAAGGAAGATGCTTTGTGTGAAAGAGAGCATTGGTGTAAAAGCTAATGAAAGAATGACGAAGAAGATATACAATGCGAATGTCGATGGACGCAGGTGCAGAGGGAGATCAAGACTCGCCTATCTTGAGGAAATAGGCCAGATACTGGGTGATGGGGAGTCAAAAGTCTCTGAAACCGGCGTGCATGTATGAAGAGGGTGATGAGTATAGACGAAGCGCGAGAGGTTTGTAAGAATAGATATTTGGCACTCAGTGCTCTCTGCCTACCCCGTCAGGGACATGGCGTGAAGATATGTATGTATGTACGGCAATAATCTCATTCTTCATTCCATGGTGAGACTTAAACGTACCTGGTGAAGTTTGTATATATTCAATGCAAATTAGTAATTGTTATTGTCAACTTTCATTGTAAATCTATTAGTTTCAAAAGCTAGGGTGCAGAACAAAAAAACACTAACTTACCTGTGTCGTTAACATAAAATGCGAAAGGATCGACTTTTATGTCAGTCTATAATATTTTAACAACATTCATTCATAATTAAATCATGTTTATACGACCGCATGCCAAACTATATAATCAAACTAACAAAAAAGACATTTTTAATAAATAACTAATATAATGTCAATTAAAGACAAGTAACTTCATAGTACATACACTACATTGAAAGACATTGATTATTTCAAATCTATATCGTTAATCAAATAATGAAATAGGATGTACACAGAACTGCAACATAATATTAGTAATATTACGGTATAAAAAGTATAATTATAGTACCTTTATTAAGCTACTACTAAAAGCTAAAAAGCTGTCATTCATTCATTCGTTGCTCATCTATGTGACAAACTTGAAAGTCACAATGTTTTTATTAGTCTAATGGAACACGATTTATATTCGTTTATGCATTTTGTACTACAGATTACGTGACCGTTTGAAAATACATTTACCTAATCTAACTAAAAAGCAACTTCGAAACAACATGTAGATGATTAATTTGTTTGCATACATACTTTGTATATATTTATATAAATAAGCGCTCTGTTAATATCTTTGTAAGCTCGAAGCGTTATTTTCATTTTTTTTCAGATGACGTCTTCGTATTATTATGAACAAAAAAAACGATTAGTAGGTTTGATTATGTAGATGGATAATATTTATTAAACCGTTTTTTTTATATTTCGATATTTACTATTGCAATATTTACCTTGTTTCAAAACTATTTTGAATATTATTAGTGATGTCTGTAATTTTAAACGAATATGTTTGTATCTGTCACTTAATGAGATTGGTTTAATTTAAACAAATTACTGGCAGCACTGTTAACCATTGTCAAGTTACAACTGTCAATACATGGTCAATACCACGTTTTATTCGGTTATCTAAAACTATAAACACATTATATGAATTTAATGCATATGCTTAATAAACAATTTATTATTGCTTATGCGTATCGTGGTTCAAAATTATATCAATTTGTTTCGTGAATAGTAAAATATCTTTAGCTATTGTATTCTACCCATTATTTGCTTCAGTTGAAGAACTTTTTGTTTATCAGAGTAGAAATTTTGAACTAAAATGTCAAATGTGAAAATAAAAGTTATAAGCCGAAATCCAGAAGATTATATGAGAGCTACTAAAAG
>DWEB01000051.1:0-12013 GCA_018245775.1 Pyrrhopyge zenodorus | reverse complement strand
ACCTAAAAGTAACTGGTGAAACGTGGGAGGGTAGTACTACACTCCTCTGCCTAACTCTTCGGGGATTACAGGCGTGAAGTTACTTTTTTTTTAAATCTAATAAATCGTTCCGCGTAGAGCAACCTAAGTAATTATGTAACTACTATGTGCGTGGTGTATGTGGTGTGGGGTCGTGTGTGGTGTGTGTGTGGAGCTGAATGTGCGGAGTGGTGCGATGACTGCTACCTAGGACCTTCCGAATTATTTTTTAGCTTTTGGTACATCTTTTTTTCTCAATTAAATCGTTAACATAAAAAAATTATAGTACTAAACTTTGCTCAAATACACAATTTCATCTTCTCACGGTAAGGGTAAACCGTGCCTTTACAACAAACAAAGCCCTTACCGTTTTACTAAAATGAGGTTTCAGAACGCTAATTGGCATGTAACTAAATATTACCGAAATACATATTTTACGTACATGCTAAATATAAATACATACAAAATATCGAGATCGTGGGGTAGAATGAAAGTGTATTAAGTTCATAACATTTTAGAAGTCAAATGTCTGAGTTTTTATTAAGAGTTAACTTTTTGTCACCACCAGACAAGCAGTCCGCACGCCCCGGCTGTCTTTGTTTTTATGAAAAAGAAAAATTCTTCCTTTATTTTTAATTTGTCTTAGGTATCGGCATATGCAATATCGACGAAATCAACTACATTTTTTGGAATTACTCTTTGCGGGGCGCTTAAACGTCCTGTGTTCCTATATAGTTTTCTGTAGCTGTCTCCAAAAAAAACGAAATTCACACTTTCACTAACCACCAACTTAACATCGCGAATATTAAAAAACAGAACATGGAGAACTTGGCGGTTTGACGGCAACTTAGGACAGCAAAATTGGGACGGGCACGTTAAAGAAAAGAAAAACATTGAAAAACAAGGGGCATCTTAATGTACTACACTGTATGTAATGAATTGATCACGAGTTACAGAGAAGTACTTTGCAAGGTTACGGGAAAAATATTAAGTACGCATTAATATATTTTCGAGGGGTTAAGCTTCTATTGTGATAATAGGGCATGTAGGTTGGGGATCAAAGAGCACAGCTTCTCCGAAACGTCATTCAGGGCAAGGGCACTTAGCTGTGCGCAGGAAGACCGCGCCATACCGCATTTTCTGCCAGTGTAACTTTAATTGTAATGACATTAATAAAATAGAAGAAGCCAAGTTACAGAACACTTTTATCTACAAGTGATGGATACGAGCGTTGGTCTTGCCCGTGTATCTTTTGTTAAATTTTCATGATCAAAATGACAGATGACAAAAATAAATTTCGTTAGTTGGATTTCTAGTGTATGTACACTAATGAAATAAATATACAAGACAGATGTGAACTAGTCTAGTCGAAATATTCGAAATCGAACAATTATTTTGAGTAAACTATAAATGGGCAAAAGGCGGCGGATGTGGACACAATTAGTGTACCCAGCCGTGAAATGATAACATGAACAATAAATCGAGTTTCGCTTACGTAGGTCGTCTAAGCACATATATTCAAGGATTTTTAGCCGCCACCATGATTCTAGCGTTACCAAGGTCCTTGCTAAGGCATCGAAAGCTTAAGTATTTTTCTGCTTATCGTGTCTGTTTGTGGCGCGTAACGCAGTGAACTTCAGTTCATTTGTTGTACGCGTCCCAACTGAACAGCTAGCGACCTTCCTGAAGGAGGAGCTGTGGCCGAAGGGAGTAGTGTTCCGGAAGTTCCGTGGACGGAGAGGACCCCCGGAAGTCACCAGACTCGCGTCTCACGTCGCCGCAAAAACGTGAATTTAGTTATAAATATATATTAATATGTATGTTAGTCTGTAAGGTATATATGATATGGACCTCTGTATTCAATTATACTTTTGTATCTTTGTTTATATTGTCCGAAATAAATGATTATTATTATTATTATTATTATTATTAACCTTCGCCATGACTATAAGTACACATATTTTTAAAAATGGAACGATGTGTTTTATTCAACACTAGTTACATACGAGTACATTACTTAGAAATAGCGAATGTTAGTGAAACAAGATGGCGGCGGCACGTGACCCGATGCGTTTTTAATTGCAATCATTCGTGTTTTATGTTGTTTGCACGGTACGGGTGTTTGCTGAGTGTTATTTATGGCTGGTGGGAACGTTCGCGTAATACCGCTTGATGTTACCATAGCTTACTTGTAGTTTGTCCAACCTTTAAAGGAGTTATAACAGCTGTATATCGACTTATATTGTAAAAATCAGGTGATCATTGATCCGTTTGTTAAATTTTAATGTATTCCGCTATGTAATAAAGTCAGGTGGAAAAGACGCAAAGAGAATCTCGGCTCTTTATTAATGATGCGTCCATCATCTTTATCTCCGCAGACAAGTTTGAACCATTTGACCTACAAATTGAATCATAACCAATCAGCATTTCGAAGTAACATTTCTGTGACGCCCAGACCACTTAAACACAAATTGGTACTATGTATACAAATATGTATGTATTTGTATCTTGTCTATTTAGTTTAGTACTAATGCGTTATTAACATTAAATGTATATTTAAAAACGAAAAAATAAATTACATTACGCCGCAAAGGCTGGAAGAGGAGCAGTGTACACCTACAATATGGTTTTAATTAATGTTTACATTATGTTCTAAAGATAAATTGTAAATGTACGACATCAAATCGCACTCGAGAAAACATCGCCCCTGCATTATTATACTCTGATTTTGAGACATTATACACAAAGACATTGGACATTCCAATTTAGTCGTTTCAAAGCAGCATAGTGATCAATATTGTCATAGTGAGAACTTGAATCTACATGAGGTACAATGTGTATACCAAGCTGATGTTACGTTAAAAAAAAACTAAAAATCACGCTTAAGGATCATCATCAATGTCAAGTGCTTTGGTGACACTTATCGATTTATCCTACGTATCTATAAGAATTAGATACGTATTTGCGAAAGGCTGCAGGTAGAAACTAGATGCAGCTGGCCGAGGACAGGGCGCAATGGCGCTCTTTGGGGGAGGCCTATGTCCAGCAGTGGACTGAGATAGGCTGATGATGATGATGATAAGAATTATTTCGTTTAGTCTTGTTCGGTTTGGCTAGGACATCGGGTTCAGATAATAAAGATATTGTATTGCCTTCGGATCTGGACAAATATACAAATTTTCAGGCAAATCGAACTGTTGGAAATGGGCTACATTAACTTGTAAGATTCCCTTACATAGTTAGTTACAAGAGAAGCTAATAAACCGTATCGTAAACCGTCTAAATTGACTGCCTCGTTGGTCGAGTGGTTGTGCCGATCGAGAGCTCCTGGATTTGATTCCCGGGTCGAATACTATTAGATTTTTCTAGTTAAGACTTTTTAGTAGTGGCTCGGAGTCTCGATTAGTGCCCGATTGCTATATAATAGCAATAGTCTAACCACCTACTCCATAATGGGACCTAAAAGTGACTGGTGAAACGTGGGCGTGTAGCATTACACTCCTCTGCCTACCTCTTCGGGTATTACAGGCGTGATGTTACTTTCTAAATCGAATAAATTGTGGAGCGCATAAAAAAATTGTAAGTTAAATAAATTGTAGCGGTGTTTTCAATTATATAGCGGGGCGACGTCGATGCTCCCCCAGACGTGCATCGCCCTGATAAAACGGAGCGGCCTAAGTAAATAGACGGACTGAACGCATCTGCCGACTCTTAAGCGACGTGGCGTGGTATGATAAGAATGTACCCGCCGAATAGCGTTTTACTTACATAGAAATACAAAATAAAAGTAACATCACACCTGTAATCCCCGAAGATGTAGGCAGAGGAGTGTAATACTACACTCCCACGTTTCACCGGTTATTTTTTGGATCCTATTATGGAGTAGGTGGTGAGCCTATTGCCATGTCCCACCATGGAATAGGGAATAATTTCGACTCAAATTGCGTAATAACAATAAATTGGAATGTGTTTTGAAATGGAGACCACGCCTTGGCACGCGTAACGTAGGACGCCCTCCAACTAGGTAGGTTTACGGCACATTATTTATGTTCATTAAATCAGCACGCCAGGTCCCTTACGGGGTAGGCAGAGACTGACTGCCAAATGTAGAGCACGTAAGGATAAAACTATTATACTTTATATATATACCTTCAAGTACTTAAAACATAACTACAAAATTCACTTTATTTTTTATTCGTTTTTTATTCATTAGTACCATTATAAAACCACTCAAATAATTAAGGCGATAATTCATGCAACATAATACTATGAATCTCCAGAAATAAGACATTGTCAAATATAAAACGGCTTATTTATGCAGAAGCCAAAATCGATAGAAAATTATCTTGTAAGATCTCATATAAATGTAAGATTCCTAAAGATAACCAAATAATGTGGAGACTGTGTTATAACATTAGTAGATCTATAGCCTCCGTCCCAAAGAGGGTCCCCGACCCCCCTTGTACAGCCAATGTAGAGATTATATTCCTATCTTCCTTATAAGAAAACTTTGCAAGAAGAAATTTTGATACAAGATGGCCGCCTACTCGCTTCTTGTCTCATACCTATAGTTAGTTTAAGCTGCCAATATTATTCGTGCTTGATTTAATATCATTAATATTTTTATGAAAATCATTTTGAAGTAGATATACCTAATAGATAAAAAAGATTCGAATGTATATTGTATACCTATGTAAATTGTACATGAGTGACAATAGGTATATGTATGAAAAGTGGCTGACGACGATTGGATACTAACAATAAGAGCTGAAGATGGTGCTCAGTAGTATGCTATCGGAGTGGCCTATGTCCAGCAGTGGACTGGAATAGGCTGATGATAACGATGATGATTGTATATGAATTTATTAAAACCCTGAATTTAATTATGACCTGTGCTGATGTATATAGTACATAAAAGAATTAGGTACACATGTGTGACGTAACTCTGTACGCATCTGTGCAGTATTAATATATGTATACCTGCTGTTGATAGTAAGGTAAATAACATTCCTGTTAATATAGAAATGGCGTGCAAAAATACATTTTTCAAAAATGACACTGCAAGCATTGACTCATTACTCGAAAATTACCTTCACCTCGGGAACTGTGTGCGAAGCGACAAAGCTCATGTACGGATAACGGACTGAAAAAAAAGTTGCATACACATTCACACGAACTCTTGTCCACAATTGTCTATTTGCGGAAGCAATTTCGCGAAATAACCACAATTTATTTAAAAATTACGCCCTTGTTTGTGTGAGTAAATATTGACGTGTTTGGTTTATGATAATGGCAACACCGAATGGCAGGTAGACTCCTAGCCAGCTAGCGACAGTATTATTTACATGTACACATATTATTTAATATTTACCGTAGCAATGTAAAGTTTACAATATAATATTTGTTGTGTATGCTCCTTTTTAAATTGTATATTTGCGCCATGTATATGGTATTTAATCATGGGTAAATTTGGAGATTGTATTACATTAGCATACTACCGTTTGCACTCGCATTGACCAGATATTAACATGAATGCAATGTTTTTGGATCAATGTAAGTGACATTGAGACAGACGCATAGTAAGCATTTGAAATTGATATACTGTAAAAGAACTTTATTAAAACATGTTGAATGAGTACACCCTACGTTATAAAGATATGTAAAGAAAAGATGATTAAGTTGTTATATAAAAGATAAGGCCGCACGTCAGCGGAGCCGACATCGTCTTAATCAATTTACAAGTGTTGACTCGTTACGTCGTTACTCGGCACTCGCTGCCAAACAAACTCCTCGATCGAACGTAAAGTCAAACTGCAAACAATATCATCATAGTATTTGTACTGAAACAACAAATTTGTAGCTAGCTTTAAATGCAAGCCCAACACGCCGGCACACACTCACCGTGTGTACAGAGACAATATGTAGGAGACTACTACGATCTTAAGCAAGGCGACAAAATGAATCTCCGCTCGCGACTGATACGGCCCAATTCAAACACAGTCAGCGCCATTTTGTTTTGAAAAGCGGCTATCTCGCCGGACCTTAAACAAACCAACATCACCTCAATTCTAAGTGCATAAGATCTAAAGTCGAACGAAGTCCGAACGGTGTAGAAACATCGGAAATTAAGGGCGGACCAGACACGATTCTGTTTGCAGTCTAACGTGGTCCCAGGACGAAGTTACAAATATTTGACGTGTCAATTTTGCGAATGTTGACCGAGAATTGCGGTTAATATTCTCGACCCGACTAACCTGCCTGCACGCGGTCACCCTTTAATTAAATCACTAAAATAGTACAATTGTAAATTTATTGGAGCCGAGGATAAAATTGACATTTGACGCGTAGATATTCAATTAATGTGTACGGAAAAGTGAAATCAGTTTGAGATTGAGTATACAATAAATCTATCTCTGAATATTACAACCACTAAGAAACATTTCTACAATTCTGTAGATCCTCCGCTAACTTAAGCATATTGATATTCATATTAAGAAAGTGAGATCAAATATTATGTTCAGGTATGTAGGCAGTGAAAGAAATTAAAATAAAAGAAGACACACGACGAAATGATAAGAAAAGTAGAATTCTAACAACATGTCCTGTATTTATTTGTATTGTAGTAATTACCCAAAAAAGCCACAAATGTTAACTTAGTTATACTTATTGACCATACAATTACCTGTAAATTATTTAAACATTGTCTCTATTAGAAGTTTTATTAATATTTGTTTTAAAAATCAGTACTACTTCGATGTTGTTGCCTAAACCGCAAAACAAAAGAGGAACGATGTAAAAAGCATCGCAACAGCTTGTTAGGGCATATTGCTCCTCACTGCGAGGCTATTTATTTTCGAGTGGCAACATCGGAGAGTCCATAAACAAAAAAACACTTCGGCGACTGTTTTTATTGACAACAATGCGCCGAAGCACTTTACACTAGTGTTAAGAGTGAGGTTTGGAGTAGGTACTCACTTTTCGCGACAAGGTATCTGAGTAGGGGCACTCGGTTCAGTATTTTCATTGTGTGCTTTTAATTTTGAGTGCGCGAACTAGCTCGCTCTCCCGGGACGTGTGTTTGCGAGGGTAATATTTGCTTCCGCTGTATTATTCAACCGGCCGCCATATTTGCCAAAGAGCAATCATTTTAATATCGTCAGCCATCACATTAGGGCCGAGTAGGATACTTACTTTGTTGGATGGATTAATTTTTCAGTTTTAATTAGATAGCTGCCCCGCGTTTCGGGCTTTCCGCTGCCAACTGTTAGCAAACTTGAAGAAGTAATCTATGTTTGAATCAAATACATGGGAAACATTTAAAAAATGAATAGAGTCGCCTGTTACATCGTTTATCTCGATTTTTGAAAATATGTATGTAGAAGCAACATATTTCGTCTCCGATCCTCATTAACAATATGAGAAAAAAAGACTAAAGTAGAGATGTCTACTCCTTTGTCCTGTCTGCCTACAATAAACTGGTTGTATATCGCTCAGTGCATGAAAAACGATTGTATTTTCTATTGTGTATACTGAAGGCATTTTAGTCATTTATACAACATATAGATAAGAAAATAATACAATTAAGATACAACATCTTGATTAATAACTGAAAGCATTTTTATTAGTTATGAAATATTTTAATATCTGGCTCCGAAAACGATATTATTATAATAGTACCGTAAATAAACAATGCAATGTAATCAATTACAAAATTTAAACAGTACCTACAGGTTTTCACATATACAAGGTATAACTCTATACCTATATTTAAAGTAGGAAGTTAAATATAATAAAGTTAATTTAATAAACGATAGCAACAAAAATCTAATGTACAAAAATTATACCGAGCCTAAGGAAATTTCACCTGCCCGTGGTGCATCGTGCTATAAAATCAACGAAGCTCTAGCGACAGGCTGATCACGGTATAGCGCATTACAGGCAAAATGCCCTTAGAGGACACCTATGTCCAGCAGTTAACTGGGAAAGGCTGTTGTGATGTGTTGCTCGCCATCTTATTAACAATCTCGAAACTACAATACCCAGCACTGCCATCCATGGACCATGTTAGTAAATAAAAACCGTTACATTATGATACCGGATGAGGTGTTCGTATTCAACAAAAGATGGCGCTGACACTTTTTATTTCAAAGTTATGCATGTACTTAATAATGCTATGCGTAAATTACGGCTATAATATAATTACATAATTATAGTGTCATTACAATACACAAAAATATTTAAACGTAAACGTAACATCATGCCTGTAATACCGTAAGAGGTAGACAGTTCACCAGTTACGTGTAGGTCCCATTTAGAGCGGGCTCCGTGCCACTAGTAGAAAATCTATATTAGAGAAATCAAATAGACCCGGGAATTGACCCCAGGAGCTCTCGATCGGCAGTCGCGCTTGCAACCAACACGACCAACCTAATTCCTAACCTGGGCATATGCCTCTCCTACGGGGCTATGCCCATAATCCCCACGCTGGCCAAGAGGTTTGGGGTTAGCAGAACACAGCTTCTCGCGCCCATTACGTAAATGTCCATAGACGGCCAGGGCATTTAGCTCTGCCTAGCCTGACCGCGATTAAGTTTTTTTCTTATAGTCGTACATTTTTAGATAATTGACAAGTAGTATCGATTTCACTTTTTTAGAATACACAAAATATTTGGATTATTATTAATTGTTATTATTTGGATACTATTATTTTTAATTGCCTTAATCTCGTCTCTTTGCCTTAATCTTAAAAATGTTAATTCCTTAATTTCTTTGAATAATACTACCTACCTAACTTTTTTTTATTTAGTAATAGGCTTTCGTTTAACAGCTATCTCACCTGATGAAAATCAAGATCCAGTTTAGAATGTAGCACAGTTGTCTAAGTGCCTATTCACTCTTGTCTTGAATAGTTCTGGGTCTTATGAATCGGGAATTATAGATGCCGGGTGGGAATTCCACACTATAACTATTCAAAGTTTTTAATTTTAATATTTTTTTTAACTATTTAAAGTTTTCTACTTCCCGACCAATTGGTAGGTATATACTTCAGTTCATTAACCGCTGATAGCTAAATCTTAGCCATTTTAAGATTATGAAGGAATGAACAAACCAGATTGCAATATTTTATGTGTTTGTCCTTTTTCAAAACACATCTATTAGGTGCTAAACAAACCGCGAGGGAACTAGAACAACGATGCGGCGTCTGGCGACATGGACTCAGCATGCAAAAGGATTGTAAGGAAATCCAGAGCAGAATACTACATTAACAAGTTTTTCATAACATGTTAGAAGTATAAAATGATAAGACAATTATTTATAAATAATTTCATCTTTAATTTAATTATTGAATTCTTAAATTACAACTTGTTCTATTAAAAATCAAGGGTGATAAAAAATAAATTATCTATTAATACTAACATTAAGTGTCATCTGAGAAAGTTTTAATAGCATAGAGCAGTAAATGATTAGCACAATATATATTTCATTCATTTTTGTTGAAAAAATCATCATGAAACTTGAGCTTACTGAAAATGCTATTGTTTATAAAAAATATTAAAATTTATTTTATATAAAGACGAAATCCCCGCGTCACAACATTACATAACATTAAAAATATGAACCTTAATTTCACAAGAAAACTATCTTACTTATGATAATACAATACTTATGATAAAATCAATTAAAACAAAAACTCCAACACACACCTATATTGTGAAAAGTATTTATATCTATGCTTATAGTGTTCTAATAGATTTGTTAAAATCAAGCACCCTTAATTTTAAAAATGGCCACTAGCTGATTAAAATGTACAGAATTAGTACATATATAAACATGCATGATTACTCATTCTGTCAATTAGAAAAGATATCCGATTCAAAATTATTCACACATACAAATTCTTCCACATACAAATTTCAGACAAAGCACTAATCCATTCATAATTCACTTGACCATAAAAGCCAGCACAACATGTCCAGAACACTCGATTATACAAAAAAAGTAAATGGCAAACTCATGATGGCATAAAATTTAAATTTTAAAATTGTACTTAATAAGCAAATATCAATCTATATATATTTAATACTATAACATAAACTTAATCTTCGTACTATCACACTTAAAAAATCCATAATATAATCTCCAACCTCTCGATAGCACGAGTCTATGCTCTTTGTGCTGTAACATCATATATGGAAGCACCACACATACAGATCATAATTTGATAAGAAAATCAACCTTTACACATTTACTCTACAATTAAATCAAATTCTTCAATATCTTCATACATTGAGTTGAAACCGGCAGCCCAGGCGTCCACTTCTTTTTTCTGAAATAGAAATTCATACAATACTTAAACAACACATTTATAATTATTGCTTGGTATGTATATTTTCTACAGCAGTATAAGAAATAGTACTTTCAACAACTCTAGAAGTATTTTTACCACTAACCTACACCATAACCAATGTTCATATTAGGGCAGGAATATGCAGTATAGTAGATACATTTCTGAATAGGAAATATCATACTGATAGCCTGTCTTTCAAAATCAAAAGCATAAAAATTAAATATACTTGCAGAAAAATAGATTTAGTATGATAACAAAGAAATTTGTGTCACTATATTTTTATATTTTATTTCGACCTAGGATGGGAATGTCCATTACCGTAAATATAATGAAACTATTATACAAAAATAAATTGACATCACACCTGTAATCCCCGAAGAGGTAGGCAGAGGTGTAGTACTACACTCCCATGTTTCACCAGTTACTTTTTAGGTTCCATTATGGAGTAGGTGGTGAGCCTATTGCCATATATCGGGCACAAATCCAGACTCCGAGCCACTACAAAAACTTGCCTATTGCCGGCTTAAAGCGCATAAAACAGTCAGGTAAATTAGAGACTAGTTCGCTAACTGAAATATATGATCGTCATTAGCCTGTCTCAGTCCATTGCTGGACATAGGCCTCCTCAAAGGGGGTTTCCTTCACAATCTTCACCACATTAGGCATCCCATTGGTGATCCACTAAAACACATCAGTATCATTGATATACTCCAGCAAAAAGTTATGCTCTGCAATAGTTAACTAATAATCACACCTTCTGCTTAATGTGCACTAAAAAATAAAATGAAATTTTATTACTTAAACTTGCAATTCAAGGGAATTTAATATTCACTTTTGTATGCTTGTAAATTCAATATACTTTTATAAATCAAACTTTTCTTACTAAGCAAGATTAAATCTAAAATTTCATCGGTCTTTCAATCCAAACTCCAATAACCGAAGTCATTTCATTGAACTTTCAATGTCTAATAACCCCCCCCTTCAGGAATAAAATTTTCTGCAATTCTAAAATTGTTTTTTCATCCTCTCTCACCTCATTTGTGTGGAATTTTCTGGCCCAATGGTTTTGGCTGTATGTTGTGCAATCAGTGAGTCCGTTTCTTGGTTTACATATATGTATATAAGAATTACTTTATCAAATTCTTAATAATTATTTACCTTTAAACTAGAAGGCACAAAATATTCATTTCCAACACCAAGATTGCCACGCAAAGCATTCTTGAGAGTTATGACATTTGATGGCATGCTCACTTCCGCTAGAGATTTTATCATGTACAACATAATAATGATTAGAGTCAGTGCTATAAGATTGCGAAGTCTTAGTAGCCGCTGTAAATATCTTCTAAGAATCATGATGAACCTAAAAATTTAAACCTTTACATCATATACATACACACTTGTATAAAAAAACTGATGCAACAACTTTCTTTTAAGTATTACTTCTATAAATATATCTGATTTAATCTTTATATAATGTTATTATGATTATTCCCAATTTACTTCTATAAATATATCTGATTTAATCTTTATATAATGTTATTATGATTATTCCCAATTGAGTCAAAGCTAGAGCAAATGTGTATTCACACATCTGCGAGTCATATAGCTAAAATGTTTAATGCCTGCTTGAGTTAACAAAAAGGTTAT